>KZ868968.1:7386-19171 GCA_003456935.1 Machilis hrabei | reverse complement strand
AAGACTTGGAGAAAAGCCTTACAATGCAGCGTTGCCAAGTTACAAGGTAAAAACTCGCCTCAAATCAAGTCCTGAATTGCTTCGTTAACTGTTTAATTTAAATTATGATAGTTTAATGTGTGTTCACATGATGAATATGGAAATTGAAAGTGTTTTCTACTCATTTAAATTTGTAAGGCGGACTTACAAGCCTTACGTAGACACTACGCCAATGATTCATACACACTTCTACTTTTTTCTGATTTTATAAAACGTGTACAATTTGAAAAGCTTGTAACAGTTTGACTCAGTGCCTTAACAGTAGGGCCAGGATCTTTATGACCGAAAAAACAATGAAAAATGCATGCAAATATGCCTCTAAAAATGGCAAAATATTACCTAAAAATTGAAAATATGCACTAAAAATTATAATTATAGATCACAAAACCCTATCACTCTATAGGTAATAGGAATATTACTCTTATCAGTATCACTAAATAACACATTTTCTCAAATGTACCCAAAATCTTAAAAGTTCTCAAAATCTGGGATTTACTGACTATACTGTATAGCTGGCTAGTTGGGAAGAGAGGGATAGAAAGAGGGTGGTTCTGCATTTCTTAGCTGGCTGGACATTACATACAGATATTCTAAATATAACCAGAAACACCTGTGACACATATCTTCAAGAAGATAAGCTCTAATGATGCGACCCTTTTTACACAGTATTATTGTTGGAAGTAAAATCTATACTTAAATTAGAAAGGACAGACAGAATATGTATTATATTTTAGTAGGAAGTAAAAAAAAATTCCAAGCAAATATGCTAAATATGCCTTAAAAATGGTCAATATATGCCGTAAAACTTAAAACCCCCAAAATATGCATTTATATGCAAAATAAAAATAACATATTTGTAATCAGGGTCACTCAAAACATATTTATATCAAGGTCAGCATGAAAATGAAGCATATAGTAAAAATACGACATGTCATAAACATCCTGGCCCTACTTATCAGTACCACCATGTACATTATAACAATCACTGCCTTAAGCAAGTACTGCTACACCAATTGAAGTAAGAATATATTATAATTCCAAAGAAACTATGGCACACGGGGTACTCTCCATGTGGATATTTGTGAACAATCACAAATTTACTATGTGATATAAACTTTAAACTCTCAAAATGCCCACATTAATATTTACACACAACAGTTCAAATCCCACTGATTACCTACAAAAACATACAACACCAGTCACAATAACTTTCAAATTATTGTACATTTCAGTCAACAAGGCTTTCCCGATCAGTACTAAAAATGAGATGACTACAAATGATGCACACAGTAAAACTTCCATAAAAGAAGAAAGCTTTACCTGAATATGAGAAGCAGTAGCATCTGACGTAAATATAAATTCACCGCCTTCAAAATCTTCATTGAGATAGAGCAATGCACTGTAAAAAAGGAAAACAGAAAAAGATATAAAACAATGACAAGCAAATTGCTTGAAGCAATTGAAAAATGTACCCTATCATAATAGCAGTCTGGCATATAGACATTTAAGTTATATGAACCTTAAATCTACAAAGGAAATCAATGCTTTAGAACCAATATAATGCATGCTTTGGTTGGCTTCAGCAAAATATGCTGACAAGTTTGTGTCATTGTATTCATGTACATTTGTTAAGTGTGGTTAGCACTTACCAGATATGTTCACAAAGTGTAACACCCAGATTTTAATTACTTGCTTACTTTCCAATTTTGGCAGTTATTTTTATTGAAAATTAATGTCATGGAAGTTTGTATTTTGTTAAATGCAACAATGCTGTAGACAAATTAATGTTTTTTTAAACACATGTACTGAAGTCTTCCAAAGGAAATTAGCAAGAAAAAATGTGAGAGGAAGTAACATAATGTACACCAGAGTTACTGAGAACAATGTAATCAGTCTGAGTAGAACATTAAGTAAATATACACGTGATACTTCAATATCTAGTAAATGTACATGCAAACTTCATAAAAATTAAAAATGTCATTCAGTAAGGAGTTATTATAGTCCACAAAATGAGAACTAGGTCCTGTAGAGTTTATAAAATTAAGGAAAACAGGGATGATGATGATATGTAGTGTTTAACGTCCTATTCATTTAAGGACGATGAGCAATGTGTATTATGATCAATGAGGATGAATGGACATCACAAACATCCATGCCTTACGTGGGATTCGAACCCACAACCTCTCGGGCCAGAACACGCTGTGCTAACCACTAGACCAAGCAGGTCGACGAAAACAGGGATGTTCAGACACATTAATCAGGGCTTGTTTTGGCTTCCACTAGGAAGAATCAAGGTGACCTCAAAGTAAGTACTTTATATACAAAAAAAAAAGAAGGTAAAGATCAGAGTTACATGTCATTGGAAAAATACCTTCATTGCAAGCATCTTTTGTACTCAATTCATTTTTACATTACCAACAGTTGTAAAACTTTAGTTTCTAAATTCTTTCAGAAGCATAACATTTTCATAATTACACTACTTACTACATTTCATATGACCTCTGAAAGAACATTCCTAATGATATACAACAAAATGGCTATTTCAGAACAATTCTCACTCGACACTTACGATTGGTTTTTAATAGCTTTCTTCTCATCCTCCTCATGCCACTGGACGACTCTGTTAATTGATCCACATGGTTTACGGAAATTATTTTTGGTTGACATTTATGTTTTATTAGCTAGCATAAGCAACATGAGTATGGGACCTAAGAATAGATATTCATCTAAATGAACTCTCCTACACACGTTTGAAAACACTAGATACATAATAACTCTCACAAATAATATCTGAATTAAAGAGATCTTTCAAACAAAGTATAACTGGACCCCTCATTATGTTCTCACAATGTTTTATAATTCAAACAAATAAGTGTCATGATTATCATCTGTCTTCCCAAATAAAAGGGAAATCCCCATTACTTCCACTGTGTTTCTTTACATCTCTTTTGTATATATTTAAACCAGTTCTTTTATTCAAATATTGGGTTTACACTTTGTAAACTGCCCACGCATTAGCCCTTACTGTGAGAACAGTTCTGGAAATTTTATAGTTTTGAGCACCAACTTGAATTTCATAAAGGTTTATCATGTGAAATGCAATTCCTATTATACTATCTTTGGTGTGAAAATGGTTAACTGCTTGAACCAGTAATGTGAGTGACAGTAACTAGAAAAATTCAAGTAAGATGTAATTTACGTGTCAAATTATTATACACTCTGTTACTACACTGGCAACACAGTTTCTCAATCCATGTAAATGTGTCTAAATTTTCACNAATTACCTCAGAGAGAGTGAATGTAGACTCTACAGTGTGTGACCATCAGGAGACATTGACTTGGGCAGCAAAAATCAAGCTATTTTAGTATTATTCGATCAGGCTGATGTGTTGTGGTGCATTTATAGTGTTATGTTAGACCAACATATACAGGCTCAAGGTGTACATATTACAAAAATAAGTGCTGGTGCTCCACAGTCTTGTGCGGTTTAAAAGTGTGAAGCCTTGTTTAAAGACAGTGGTGTCATATGAAACATCATATGAAACCATATACATTAGCATAACTAGGGAGGGGTTAGGGGTGGCTCAGCCCGCCCTAGAAAAAATTTAGCCCTCCCTAAAAAATTAAGAATATGCTTCAGCAACCGTAACGTATGCTTACACTTGTACTTTATAAAGCAATTTGTATTTATTTTATTGTTTCTGACACACTCACATATTCTTACTTTGCTTGAAAATTCGTTTTTACATCCATGTTCCGAAGGATATATGGAAGTATGGTAATTGTGCAAAAATTCCAATTCTAGACAACACCAGATTTGTGTTCTATGACCCTTAAAATGTAAAGAAAAGTAGATTTGCCAGAGATGTCTGTCCGTCTGCATCAAACTTTGGGACAGAGATAGCTTTTGAACGGATCAATCTATTCAATGGCAGTTTGCTTTATTCAGTTCCTTTTAGTGACAAGGACATCGCTATGACAACAGAGGCAATTTGCTAGAGTTTTGACATCTGTTTGCCAAATACAATGCTTCATTACAAAAACACTTAAACCAAAAATTAGTTACACCAGCCCAAAAGCTACAAATGAGCCCACTGAAACTGCTGCCGCACGAATAAAGGAAGAAATCACCAAGAACATGCACAAGTCTGGCGTATTTTCAATCATTGTCGACGATGCTTGGTGTTTCAAAGAGGAACAAATAAATGTATGTAGTTATGCGGTATCCCGAGAACCTTCAGCCTCAGGAAAGATTAATCGGTTTTGTGAACTGCTCTGAATCCAGAGATGCTGCAAGCCTAGCTGCTGCTATTATATATGTCCTCAGAAGCCTTAATATTGACAGCATGGTAATGGTAGCACAGTCACACAATGGTGCTTCCGTGATGNGTAGTTAACATAATGGCATTCAGGATAAAATAAAAGAGCAGCACCCCAAGCAATACATATTCACTGTATGGCTCACATAGTAAATCTCGTCATTACTGACACCTGTAGCAACATCCAGAGAGCCCTGGCATATTTCAGCATCATTGAGTCTCTGTGCTTTAACTACAACAAGCCCAGTATGCATAGTAAATTCCTTGAAATACAAAAATTGCTCGGTCTCAAGATCAAGGAACTGGGTAGTCAGTGAAGCCACTAGTGGAACCGCAAGCACATGGATTGTCGTTGTCTCATTGTGAATTTTGAAGCTGCTGTTCAGGCTATGTCTGAGGAGGTTAGAAAAGGGAAAGACAAATATGCCGTGACTGCTCTAGGAATCTTTTCATCAATTGCAAAAGCGGACTTTGTGGTGTGCTTATTTACCTTGGATTACGTTCTGTCTCCAATGAACATTCTTTCAAACTATTCTCAAAAAGAAGAAGCAACCCTTGGAGGCTCCACAAGAATAGTAAAAGAAACACTGGCAACTTTAAGGGAACAAAGAGAAAAATTTGATATAGCCTGGATACCAATAGAAAAATTTGCTGAAGAACATGGCCTGACTCTATCAGCACCAATAGCATCGAAAAAGAGAAAGCCAGAACAGAGCCATGCCTTGCAGGACTACATGGTTGGAAGCACCCTGGGACAAGTAATGACAGTAGAAGATCCAGAGGCTTAAGACAAAGCATATTGGTACTCCCACCTCTATTACACCATCATTTACGCCGTAACAGTGAATATGGAGAAGTGGTTCTGTAATCTGGAATTCACAGAAAATGTTGACTGCTTTCAAAGTCTTGACATGAAAGGTAATGAAGCTTTTTTAAGTGCCTACAAAAATGAACTCAAGGTCAACCTAAACTACTTGAAACCTGAAGTGAAAGTTCTCAAAAATTACTTAAAGACTCTGAGAAGCGAATCAGAATACAACCAATCCATTATACGAAATAATGTTAATGAAGATACATGCCCAACCTGTACAAGGGACTACAACTGGCAGTGAAAATCCCCGTAAGCTCTGCTGGAGTGGAGATAAGGTTTTCTGCCATGCGGGGGTCAAGCCATGGTTACATTCAACGACGGGACAAAAACGCTTTTCCTGCCCAGCGTTGATCCACACTGAGGAAAACGTTCTGAAGGAGATCAGAGTGGAGTCAAAAGTGTAGCAGTGTGCAACAAAGGCTTGACAGCTAGATTTTTGACTATGAAAAGAAGATAAAGGAAACTACGAAGAAGGATAAGAAGAAGATTACATCGAACAACACAACAAAGAAGAAGCGATGAAGACAAACGTTTATGTTTAATTTTGTAATTCTTAATTGGTTGCATTTTGTTCTATTTACGTCGAAGGGAGAGCTGCAAGCCCCTCTGTAGGCCCAAGGAAGGTGCCCAATTCATGTTATTATAAGAATATATATAACTGGAGGGACAAGAGTGATTTTTTTTTGAAACATCGTAAANTTCGACATACGAGTTCCTTGCCACAAAACGTACAAGAATCTTCTTTAGTGATGCTTCTGCTATATTATCAAATTTGGGTTCATCAACATAAAATTTCTTGGTACACTAGGGAAAAATTTAAAGTCGCAGCTTTCTCAGTATGACAGTGCTTCACTGGTTCTAAAAAGTATCCTTCCTGTTATCAACTCCTGCCATTGCTGTAGGCCCTACTGTTTTTAGTTATTAATTAGCTAGCACTCTCTAAGGGTAAAATAAATAAATTTCAATTTTTCTGAGCCTGATTCAAGATTAGTATGTGAATGCAACAAAATAGACTTAAGCAGAATACCCAGCGACATACGGGTTCATTAACCAGGAAGTTTGAGTTTCATGATCTAATCGAGTGATGTATCTGCTCAGAGGCTACAAGGAATGTAATTTCTCCTAAGTTAATCCTCTAATATATGTTGAGTGAATGAAGCTTTTGTCAGCCCTTAAGTCAACCACTCCAAATGCTGTTCTAATCATAAACAAGAAGCCTAACAAGATCCACAAGTGTAAAAATCAGTATTCCCTGTGTGTTACTTTGGTGGGAAGGAAGGAGATCTGAAATCAGATTGTATGATATATAGTCCGAACAAGCAACAGGGCAGGGCCATGTACCTTCTACATGCAGAGCCGATTCGGTGACACAACATTCTTAACAAGCCAAAATTGGCTCCCCACAGCAATCTTGGTGGGTCTTACCTCTTAATGTGATGCAGAAGAAAGAGAGGATAATACATTCAACTATCATACAACAAGCACTAGCCACCATCAGTATGTGTTACAAAATTTGAAGACTGACCCTTTCTTCTTCCGCTTGCCCATTTTACACAGAGAGGTATTATTTTCATTCTGTATGACTGTTTTAAGGCTACACACTTTAGAAGGCATGCCATCCCTTTCATCAATAGTGTAACTGCTATGCATTTCAAACTCCATACTAAGTTTTCAGATAATGTCAGTCTCTTCACATACTTAATAATATCAGCATTACTCGTAGACCTTGAAATGTTTCTTATGAACATCATGTCCTGCTACTCTCATGCATTTTTGTTGGTTATGTTTTATACTGCTGATAATTACAAAATTAAGCTTGAAGTGATTATCCTCTCTATACACACTGTAGCTTTAGTTGATTTTTTAAATTGCAAACACTGTAATTACTTTAATAAGNAAAAACAATGTGGTAAACTAGAAATAATGTTCTTGGGTTCATGAAACATAATTTAAAAAACAATATAAAAAGGTACAGTTTCTATGAACCCCAAAGATGAACACATGTTAAGATATTTTAATAACAGTAAACACAGCTGACAAGTACTTAGACACTGACATTCTTAATGATTTTATAGTACATTAACAACTAGAAGGAAAACACAACTATTTAACATATCACCTAGTTTTCAACCACCCACTTTGTATGTGATTACAGTGGTAAATACAATGCTATAGTATTTTCTTGCAGTGGTAATCTTGCATATGTCATTTTCCAGTTTTCTATTATAGATATAAACATTATTCCTAAACCAATTGGCATTTTTTTTTTCGCACACATTTTGACTATTTGGTCCTATTATCTAATCTCTTTAATCAACACAAAACAAAACAGCATACCTGTAGTCCCTCCAGGTGTAAGCTGGTGGCTCTTTCAGACATCTGCCATTTCCCAGTAGGTTGCAGTTATCGGCATGAACAGCATGGCTTAGATCAGTGCGATTTTTAGGAGAGCCTAGAAACAAAATGATATCGAGCTAAGATGTATAATAAAAAAGTCAGACTAATTCTTTATTCCAATAGTACAAGTAAGAGCTAATTACAGACGTATTTGGGTTAAATACTTTATTTGTTAAACAGTGATAAAAAAGAGCCAAATAATAATACCACAATTCAGTAAAAAGAAACAACACCCAACAGTAATAACAATCTATTTACAAGCAAAGGCCATGAATCGGGAAAAAAATCAGTTTAATATTTACTATTTAGACACTTAATTCTCTACTAAGCAAGACACAAAAGTTAGCAATATAATTCGAACCTAGGCTTCAAAGTTCTAGGATGCCTGATACACTCATCAATAACTCTAGTATTTCAACTTTTCCAAGCTCTGTCCTGAAAAGTGCTATGCCGGTACCAAAGTGAAGCCCAGACAGAAACAAATACCAAGGAAAAGAGGCAAATATGCAATTCTCACATTATTTCCCTGCCAAGTAATCCCAAAATACTAAAAAAAAAGTAAAAAGAGTAGAGCAAGGAGAAAGGTGTTAGATCAAGAACATGAGAATAAAACTTCGGGAAAAGAGAAATAAAAGAGAAAGCAGAAGAAAAAAAAAAAGAAGTCAGGGAAGGCTTCGAGGAAGAGGAAGAAGCAGAATGTTTGTATTGTAATGAACTGTATTCAACTTCAAATGAAATTTGGTTTTGTGTGTTAGGTGTAAAAAGTAGACCTTAACTCCTGTGCTGGAATAGATAGGAATGATGATGAATCTGTACTTGTTTGTGAATTTTGTCAGCCACAAAATAAAAAAAAAAACGAGGGTAAAAAATGCTTTCTTTATTTTGGTTTTAAAAACAGAGCATTTGATATGTTTTTTTACACTTCAATACCTGATTTCTGTTTTAAAATGTTTACATAAACCATTTCTACTTTCCCCTTCTTTTTATCAGGAATAGCTGATTTCTTCTAAAGTAAAAAAGGGAAATGTAAAGCAGCTAAAAGAGAAGCCAAGAGTGCAAAACGAATAGCTAGCATAGAAAATGTATGCACTGACAATGACAAGCTCCAGAACAGAGGATGTAAGAAATGTGTTAAGATAATCATAAAAAGTGTTAGTAATCTTAACAAATATAAGGATGAACCATCTGACGAAAATGAACAAAGCAGTGAAGTAGAACTTAAGTGTAATATTTGTCAATTTTAAATCTGTGAAAGAGGCAAATAATTGGATACAGTGCCAGGAAAAAAACAGAGAACGATATCAAAGGCTTGCATCATGGCTAAAAGCTTGAAGATGTTTACTTTTGGATAACATGCCTACAATCTTGATATGCCAATATTTTATTGTAAACTATAAACGTTCTCAAGTGAATTCATATGCTTGTATTAATATAGCTGCTTGCGATGATTGGTGCTTTATTTACAAGTGGCCAGTTATAGATCACGCCTAACTAATTTCACTCATTCTCTTTGGTAGAATAGGAGCATTTACACTGTGTACTAAATATTGTTTTGTTCCAGGTGTTATTGAATTTGACAAATTTTAAGCAAAAGGTAGTTCATGACCAAGGATGACCTTTTAGTACCAAAGAGTTATGTTTACTAACACTAGGTTATTCATATATCCCTCCGGTGTTTCAAGACTCAAGAAAAAGCAACCAAGACAGACACAGCAGAAAGACGCATAATATTAGATGCGCAAACTTACCAAGTTTTTGTAGATCATTACAGATGTTCGATATGTTGTCCCTTGCAGACACGGCAGATGTTAATACTATAATCTAGTTCCTCCATATGTTTTGTAACATCTGTTGGTCAATGGTAGCGACTGCAGCCACGATCCTGTGTTGAGCCTCTGGTATGTTCGTGGCATAGGCGGCATGTACACGAGATCTTTGATGTAACCTCACATGAAGAAATCACATGGGGTGAGGTCAGGTGACCTTGANGGCCAGGATAGAAGAGCAGAGTCATTTTCAGAAGAGTGCCCAATCCAACAGCCTGGAAAGTTAGCATTTAGATATGCACGGACGTCACCATGAAAGTGACACAGGGCTCCGTCATGTTGATAGATGAAGTCTTCACTATCCACTTGTAACTGTGGCATTAACCATTGTTGTAGCATGTCCAGGTAGTTTGTACCAGTAACAGTAGACTCGTGAAAGAAATATGGTATGTAGGCTTTACGACAGGAAATGGCACAAAACACATTCACCTTTGGTGAATCACGAACAAGTTCCACTATTGCATGCAGATTTAATGTGCCCCAAATGCGAGTGTTATGTCGGTTCACCTTACTGCCTACATGAAAAGTCGCCTCATCACTGAAAACTAGCTTCTCGGCAAACCCATCGGTCTCTAAGTGCTGCTGAAATTCAACACTGAAACTGAAACTAACATCATGATCCTGTGTACTCAACGCCTGCAGGAGCTGTAGCCGGTATAGTTTCACACGAAGACGTTTACGTAGAATGCGCCACACTCTCGTCTGAGGCCTCTGTAACTACTTGCTCGCCCTGTATGTCGACTTCTGCAGGCTCCTCACAAATGTTTCTCGCACACGCTCAACAGTCTCTTGCGAGGGACCCGGTCAGCCTGTTTGTTTAGCAGCACACAGGCAACCAGTCCGCATGAATTTCCTGTACCACTCATGAATTGTTTTGTCTGTAGGTGCCTCTTTGTGGTACTTTGCACAAAAACTTTGTTGCACCATCACTATTAACTGATTTTTGTCAAATTCTAACACACAAAACGCTTTCTGTACACCTGTAAACGCCATAATTGTGACACTGCTGCTCCTAGTGGAGAAAAGATGCAACTACCTCACATCGCGTTGCGCTCTTTTCTACAAAAACTTGGCGAGTTTGTGCATCTAATGGTATGCTTCTTTCTGCTGTGTCTGTCTTGGTTGCTTTTTTCTCGAGTCCTGAAACCCCAGAGGGATTTATGAATTACCCTGTATTACTTTCCACAGTGTTTTCAATTACGTAACAGTTTTTCTTTTGACTTTCATAAAGCAATGCATTGTGGTTTATGATCCAGTAAACATTAAATGCAACATACACTTCTTGAATGAACAAAACTAACTCTTGAATCCTGGCTCTGACTCCTAGAAGAAAGCTTGTGCTTGAGATCATGGATCATTACAAAATATCAATATTTATAAAAAAAAACATGTCACATGTGTGGGATGCAAATGTACTACAATTTCTCAATAAATTTGAACATTTTAAAAACACACGTGTACAGAAGTGAAGGACTGGAATCAGAGAATGAAAAGGAGGGAGACGACACACACACAAAGTAATTAAATGGTGATACAATATTATATAAATATAAAAAATTACTCTGCACTAGAACTAACCTGGTAGTGCTGTTCTACAGACCAAATGAAAGTAGTTGAAATATAAAGCTGATGGTAAATTGAAGTAACGTTCCACAAAATCGCGTCCTCTCTCACTTAACTTTATGTAAAGATCTAGAGTAGTTGGACTAACTAATCCAAAATAAACAAGCTGAAAAGAAATGCACTTATTATATTTAACATACAATCCATAAAATACAGACTGCATTACACACAAAAAAATCAAGTGTTTGAAATTAGGTCAGACTCGTTCAGTTAGAGCAAAAAGTTGCCATTTTGATATACATTTTCTAGGTTAAAACAATTTAAATTTATGAACAGCTACTTAATCAATAGAGTACTTCCAAAATGTGGATATGTTGATAAATTATAAAAAAATAATCANTTTTATGCTAACAATGTTGTTCACAGAAATATTTGTGAAGATATTTTGCTCTGGTACTTTGAAGGTAATCCCAAAAGTAATACATTAATAGTATTAGTCACATATTAATTAATTACTATACATAAAAACACCATAGGCTTTCAGTGTAATACTATTTCTTTGTGATCTTTGCTTTCCATTCATATGCCATGGTCTTCAATCATATCAGATACCCTTGCTCAGGGTCAAATATAATGGGTTTCTATTCAATGGACATTTTGTCAGAGTTGTAAGATGAAGATGGAATTAATTTTTAGTCATATGTCTCCAGAAGTTTGGACAAACTTTTGTCATGTGAAGGTTGTCAGGTAAGTAAGGAAACCTTAAGCTA
>KZ868967.1:144517-155496 GCA_003456935.1 Machilis hrabei | reverse complement strand
CGGTTACCCTTGTGCACAGGGGACACCCCTCTACATTATATGTTAAATTCATATTAATCCGTTCTTACCAGGTCTGATGGTCCCCTTGTAAGCCAGATCAAACTACTTCTTCACATCAACACTTTCATCTCATAGGAAATAGGAATGTGGCAGCTTCCCACGCCAGAAATTATAGAGAGACAAAACTATGATTTTGATATCACAACTTTAATGCCAGATGGATGGAATAATGTTTCCGAACTTGATTAACAGCATGCGATGCAATATTTGTCTTTAGTTAAATACATAAAATACCTTATAACTACTTCAGTAAAATACAGTATGGCCTGAAAACAAATGAAAATCTCTTTGGACATGGACAATTTCAAGCTCGCAAACTTTTTTGTCCAAAGAGTCGTGAGTTCGATTCTCACACAAGGCAGGTTGCTATGATTTTCCATTCTTCTTTTTTTTAAGAAATGCGTGTTCTGTCCGTTGTTGTGAAATGCCCCATTTGGTGTCGGTACCGACTTAAAATACCACTCATAGCTTCAGAAAAATACAAAACGTACCACTATAACTGACTTTTCGAACACGTTCAACTCTACTAATAAATGTTGATGCACAGTTACTCATTTACACATACTTGCGCAATTCATTTACGATCAAGTAGAGTTTCAAATTGATTTGCAATTCGATACCCTTTAAAATAGTTATGCATTAAATTTATTCCCGTGTATGGCATGGGCAAAGAAAGTGATCCGTCTCCATTTATGTCGCCTGACTTTCCCGACTGGCGCCACAATACTTGCTCTTTATTTCAGTTTTGTATTTTAAATACCGTACTGTAGGGTATATATAAAGTTAATTGTAACCTACTTTTGCTTTTGGGATCAACTGTATGTTTCCATTGTTTTTTTACGGTGCATAACGATTGAGCGCAACTGAATAATTGACCCGATAACAGTATACCTAGGTAAGTTAGTTGAGCGCAGCTTATAGGAAAGGAAACGTGTGTATCAATTCAGCGCAAGAGTAAAAGTGCAATTACTTGGACGTGGTCATACATAATATATACACTAATAATTACATTTTCCCCCCACACTTTTGAGAAATTGAAGCGTGCTGATCTGTCTTTTTATATAACTATTGCACAAATTCCTGTCTTTTGACTTCTTCCTTTCTGAGGGATCCAGTCTCTGGAAGCAACGCTTGGTTGATTTTTAGATATGTTTCACTTTGAATTTTGGAAATTTCTCGTACCACAAGAGGGACATTTGGATGCGACATAAAAAAGTGCGTTAAAATGTCTATGAAAAGTCTCCACCCCGTTTGTTGTTCGAGGGCCGTCACTGATGGCCTTAGCCCACACACAGGGAGGAAATCTGTAATTGGAAAATAATCTACACTTAGATTATGCCCCTGATCCATGGAAATCTTTGAAATGTATAAAAACTGTACACTTACCTTGCGTCTGCAGAGATGAAGTTATCCAGTATGTAGTCAACGAAATCACTGCACACTTTTTGGTGTGGTGCAACAGAGAAAAGTTCTGCAAATGCATCTGACACTTCATCTGGTGGAAGGAATGACAATCCAAAGAATGATTTAAGCCACGTGCCAATCGTTGACTCGGGAATGCTGTATTCTTTATTAATTTATTTCCCTGGATATCGCGAAACCAGGCTTGACCCAAATGAAAATGACATCCTTCGATTGTACAGGCAGGAAAGGAGCTAATGGCAGGTGCGTGTGCGGCAGTTTCAAAGTCCAGATGGATAGTTTTGGGATGAAATTCAATATTTCCGCAATCCTGACACAAGATTTTAATATGCTTCCACATTCTTTCGTAGCCCATGGTAGATTTCCGGGTAGAAAACGAAATATAAGTGGTATGTAAATATTCCGTTTAAAGCCATGCACAGTGTACATTTGAGCAAACTGTTTGGGAACATAAGTAATTGTTCCATCACAATATATATATCTGACACTTTTGTACACAAAAACTTGAAATTGGTTGAGCAAGTAAAGATTATCATTTCTTCAATTTGGTAACTAAATGAGAATTGTTCACCTCGATTCGTAACTACATTCTTACTTTCTAAGTAACGCACTGCATCGAGTCTAGAGTTGGGTATAATGGGATCGACTTTGCATCTTTCTCTGTGCATAGCTTGGTGCACAGAAGACACATCACTAAAACACAATTCACTGGCTTCAATTTTTAGTAACTCTGTTCTAATAATTTTTCTTGGTTTTGACGTCAAGTCGTCAACGATACACTCAGAACCTGCCTTTTCAACTGTTGTTTGTTGTTTTCACAATGATTATGTTCACCATTCAGTTCTAAAATTCGGTCCTTTCCTTTATTGGAAAACAACGAAGCTTTGCAACGATAATTCACACATCTCCAGTACACTTTATTGTTCTTCTTTGTTTCACGCACAAATCTAAATTTGAACCCGTCTTTTACAGTATAATGCACGGTTTCCCACGACTTGATATGGTANTCTGCAGAGATGAAGTTATCCAGTATGTAGTCACTGAAATCACTGCACTCTTTTTGGTGTGGTGCAACAGAGAAAAGTTCTGCAAATGCATCTGACACTTCATCTGGTGGAAGGAATGACAATCCAAAGAATGATTTAAGCCACCTGCCAATCGTTGACTCGGGAGTGCTGTATTCTTTATTCAGTACTTTATGTCCCTGCATATGGCGAAACTAGGCTTGACCCAAATGAAAACGACATCCTTCAATTGTACAGGCAGGAAAGGAGCTAATGGCAGCTGCGTGTCCGGCAGTTTCAAAGTCCAGATGGATAGTTTTTGGATGAAATTCAATATTTCCGCAATCTTGACACAAGATTTTAATATGCTTACACATGCTTTCGTAGCACTTGGTAGATTTTCCGGGTAGAAAACAAAATATAAGTGGTATGTAAATATTCCGTTTAAAGCCATGCACAGTGTACATTTGAGAAAACTGTTTGGGAACGTAAGTAAATGTTCCATCACAAAATATATCTGACACTTCTGTACACAAAAACTAGAGATTGGTTGAGCAAGTAAAGATTATAATTTCTTCAATTTGGTAACTAAAAGACAATTATTCGCCTCGATTCGTAACTACATTCTTACTTTCTAAGTAACGCACTGCATCGAGTCTAGACTTGGGTATAATGGGACCGACTTTGCGTCTTTCTCTGTACACAGAAGACACATCACTAAAACACAATTCACTGGCTTCAATTTTTAGGAACTCTGTTCTAATAATTTTTCTTGATTTTGACGTCAAGTCGTCAACTGCTTTGCGCTTACACGATACACGCAGAACCTGCCTTTTCAACTGTTGTTTGTTGTTTTCACAATGATTATGTGCGCCTTTCAGTTCTAAAATTTGGTCCTTTTCTTTATTGGTAAACAACGAAGCTTTGCAACGATTATTCACACATCTCCAGTAGGGCCTACACTTTATTGTTCTTCTTTGTTTCACGCACAAATCTAAATTTGAACCCGTCTTTTACAGTATAATGCACGGTTTCCCACGACTTGATATGGTAGCAATAAAATTCATATTTATAAAGTAAGCACTAACAGAAAGACCTCTCTTCGGTAACACAGAAACGAATAACTATTTTTGGGTAGACAAATAATTACAGCTCCCTCCTCCAGCAAGGTGACACAGCTGTGCTCAAACAATATGTCAACATAAGAATTGCGCTCTACTGAACGCCGTAATTTTGCGCTGAACTGTACGGTTGTTTTGCGCTCTTCCGCAGAACGTGGATTAGATCTTGTGCTCAATGACATGCACCCAATATAGTCTGTCAGTGTCTCGCATTTGTTGTTGAAAGACGTAGCAAATCTATACAGTCAACAAAATATATAGTGTTGCAGAATTGATATACATCGTTTCAAACCAGAGTTAACTTTGTTCTTTTTAATTATTATTTTTTTTTTTAAGTTTAGCCTGTACAAAAAGACATGTACAAAACAGTTATATATATTGTAACCCGTCTGTTCTCCAGTGGAAAGCAATTTTAGCTACGTATTGTTTTCGATTGTTACAGTTTTTTTTTAAGATTTTATATTAAATAGTAGTTTCTTCTTTGTGCTATTATTTAAACAGGCAAGCTAAAAAGGGGTAAAAACGTATGTTTTGTTATTTAGTATGGAGGTTCGGTCTTCTGCTACTTTTCAAGGTAAATCTTGGCAATAACTGAATACAAAAACCTCCACTCATCTGTGTTGTTCGTGGTGAGGTTCGTAGTGCCGTCCACACTAGCGCACCGAAGCGCGTATCATCAACTCGAACAATCCTTTGATGTGACGGCGAAATACCGACTTTTGGAAGATCGCGGTGTGGACGTGTCAAAAGGTTCGGGGTGTGGGTCGCAAGAGTGGATGGGCTAAAGGTTCGCGGCGAGGTTCGGTTCGCAGGTGTGGAAGGGGCATTAAAACACAAATTAGTTAATAGTGCGTGTTTAACACAGTGTACTAACAACTGAAAAGTTAAAATTAAACATAGGACTGGTGGGTCTTTATTTACTACACACCCAATTGCCTACGATTATTACTCTAGATAAAAGTAATTGATTTTTTGGTTGGTTATTTAATTTATAGTCCCACGGTTCTAACTGCGATGGTCTAATGGAGACCCCATCCGCGTCGGAACGACGGTTCAGGATGATTGAATTTTGCCACTCGCACAACACATAGCCGGAGGTGGGTTATTTTACATCGAATTCTTATCGATGGGACGACACTTTAAACCTCCCTCCCGGAAGACGTTATTTTCAGGGCTAGGAGTCAGCGCCAGTATTTGAACCCTGGACCTCCCGATCAGGAGACGAGCACTCCACCATTAAGCCAACCTATCGGTTAAAATTAACTGAAAGGTTTTACTTTTAATTTTCCATGCTAAAGAATTTGCTACTCATAAAAATGACTTTCAATAGTTGTTATTATTCTTCGCCCGATTAAACGCTACTGATTAAATAGTGTTTAAAGTCAACAGGTGACTTCTCTTATATTCTTTCGTTAAATGTAAATCTAGTAAAAAAGAGAACACGAATTTGCATGACGCTGGTGGTTATAAAATCCAACGTTGCCTGCAAACTGTCATTTCCTTAAAGCAATGGATAGTGCGAAATAAGGTGTATTCTTGTGCGAGTTTGTTGTTACAGTGTGTGTTATTATAACATGTCTTTTTAAGTGGAGAATATGTCGGATATGCTGAATGAATATGTTCAAGCAAGCAGGAATACTACTTTGGCTGCACGGAATTATGCAGCAAAGTACCGTGACAGAAGACACCTTGTAGCGCTGGTATTTGGGGTTAATATCTCATGGTTCTGTCAACTTTCCTTGGATCCGGACATGTTTTGCATTTTTTTTTTTTTGATGTACTACTTTTGTAACTAATGCGTATTACAATAAGGACTAAACTTAATCTGGTTCACTAGACTATCGACACAATACTGTAGTTTCAATTACCTGTTCATTTTCCTTTTTCTTCATGCTTTATAATAAGCCGGAATTATTTTCAATAACATTGTCCCCTTGAGAAAAAGAATTATTATCTATGATGGTTGCTCTGTTTTTTCAAATTTTAAAGCAAATATACTTTACAGTCAACATGCTTATTATCATCATTTAAACACAAAACCTTTGTCAAATTGTACGTACCGGTAAACAATCTTATTTGTGTGCGGTAAATCGTGGAACAAATATTTGTTTACTAAAACACAGGCAACTTGAATCCACTGATTTTTTTTATTTATTAATCATCTTCAGAAGGTGCCTTCATCAACAAAACTTTATGGTTATTACAAGCATGCCCTTAAACAATACGATTGGTTTTAAAGTGTGCTGGAAACAGATAAACCGTTTATAAATATTTTTCGTTTAGGAACTGTACATGTCCTGAATACAAATGTACATTGTATTATTACTTGAAGCTATTAGCACAATATATGTCCCATCACGTTGTGTAGAATTAGTTGGCTTCCCTCCATTAATCACGCTAAAGACTGGCCGACTACACCCTTGTTGCTTTTCTCGCAAACAGCTGATAAGGAACAGCGGTTCAGTTCTATTTCCATGTGTATTACGGGTTGCCAATGCAATGAAAAACCATAGCTTATCGTTTACACATGGTATATACATTTAGAACTAGTGAACTTGGCCTTATTTAGAGATATATATCTTTGTACTTGTGTACGTTATCCTCCTAATATTTTCTCTCACTACTATGCAAATCATCGACAACAATTACACAGCTAATTTTTTTTACACTTTTCTTCGATAATTTGTTAATTATATCGCTTTCAGACTCTATGCATGTATTTTCATTGATTCTTTATGTATATACGCTTTATGATAGGTCCTTCTGCTAAAATTCTTATTTGTGTTAATCATCTAGATCGCACTGCTTAACTTATAAATAAATACAATTATTAATTTTAAGTTTTGTACCACGTGGATACGTTCATCCGTACTGGTTTTACAGATTGTATCTTTGACCTCTGGATTTGCGCACAAGCGGCTACTGGGATCGCTTGTAGGGAGGCCTACATCTAAAACCGACATTTTAAAGCCAGTGAACGTTCTGGAAAGACTTAGATTAGCATCTGACGAATTTGAGTGAAGAAAAAGAACTGAAACTGAGATGTAGTGGAAAAATAGACAAGCTTTTTCATTTTTCAGTACAAATCGAGCGTGCAGCCCCCAAGTATTATGTAAACCCGACAAAAAACTTTTGAGTCCGCCAGAAAAAATGTATACACACTTCAGCAAAAGACAAATCTGTATAAATATTTTAATACTAAATTTATTCAGACATCAAGAGATTAATACAAGTTACCTTTGACCTCTACAATTACTAGAGGTGCTCAAAGTGGTTGCCATTAGCATCCAGACACTTATTAGTACGGCGAACTACTGCTCGGCCAACGTTGCCCAAAGTTTCCAGTGGGATTGCTACGCATGCCGTTTCAATTTCTTCCTGAAGAGCTGCCAGTGTAGCTGGTTTTCTGCGATACACAGCATCCTTTAGGGTCCCCCATAGGTAAAAGTCGAGAGTTGTTAAATCAGGAGAACGTGCGGGGAACTCAACTGCACCACTTTATCATATCCAGTGCCCTTGCACGCAAGCTCGCACGTCTAGGTAGTAGTGTGGCGGTGCGCCGTCTTGTTGTAAGACTGGTCAAGTGTACCTAGACATGCTATGCACATCCATGTTACCTTCCATTCATGCACTTTATGGGAATGATGAATTTTTCTTACAACAGATGTCGCACCGCCGCACTACCATGAGACGTGCGAGCTTATCTGGATGAGAATTTACAAGGGCCCTGTATAGGACGAAGCGGTGCAGTTGAGTTTCCCGCACGTTCTGATTGAACACCTCTCGACTTTTACCTATTCAGGACCCTAAAGGAGGTCGTGTATCGCAGAAAACCGGCTACACTGTCAGCTCTTTAGGAAGAAATCGAAACGGCATGCGCAGTAATCCCACTGGAAACTTTGGGTGTGTATACATTTTTCGTACGGACTCTGTATATATATATTATATATTTGTTAAGACCATATAGTAGCCCGGTGACATGGGTCAGCGATTCTGTAGTCATTTGACAATCTTCTTGGCCAACTGGATACGCGGAATAATTATTAACATCGTGTCATCCGTTCACATTCGTGCTATCTCAAAAACAACGGTGCTCTCCTTTCAAGCTCTAGTAGTTAACCAGGCAAATACTTTTACTTGCTGTCTTTTTCGCGTGACGACGAAGCGAAGGCCGAGAGGTGCCGTCTCCCGTATCGTTGTCAAAAGAAAAAATGTCATTTGAATCCAAGGAACTTGGTCATGCCAGACCCGGAATCAGCATAGTTACTATCGACGTATTTACTTGTATTTTTTCTTCTTGACGGGGTCTATCGTACTGTAGGTAAACCGAAAGAAATCAAACTCTGCAAGAGGATATTGAGGCTTCTCCCAAAATATTAGAGTTTAGTGCTGGAGGACACACTATATAAGCGGTTTACTGTGTCACATTTTCAGGATGTACTTGTAACCTGTCGGATAGAGTAGTTGGTAGTATGATTAACTCTCACGCAGAACGCTCACGTAAGATTCAATCGTACGTCACATTCTATAGAGACATAATTATGCAAGCGAGCATTAGCTGTAATTTCGTATAACCTAGGTTCCATTTTTGGTAAAGTGACCTATCAAAAGTATGCTCGTTCTGCGGTACAAGGCTTAGTTTTTCGCGACCATGTACGAGTCCTTTTCAGTTTTTCTGTCGTGGTAATACGTAATTATCATTACGTTTATGTGTGTTTACTGTGACAAACATTGATTTTCCAAACATTTTGAACATATATATTTGGTAGAAAACAGTCTTGTCAAAATTACAGCACTAGACAGAAAGCTAAACGGAAATGGGAACACATTTTACAATTATCATTTTTCCCCCTCTATCCTGTGACGACATTTGTCTATGCGATGTGTTACCGGTATCAACTTGCAATTCAGCTACTTAAACCGTTTATACGGGCTCTTTGATTTAAATCTCAATGTGTCTAAAATGAGGGCTCATTCACATACCTACATTTTAGAATAAGTCCAAAAAGCTCCCTGCGAAGTCTGATTATAATCGGTCTTCCATGTGTAGTAGAGTCTCCTTATAAGTATAAGCTGCGGCGGTAAATGGGTTTCTGATCTTTAGAATCGGCATTTTTACATCCAAATTACCTGTACATACGGACATCGGGTTATTAGAAAATAGTTTACACTGAGAGCCGCGCCATATACTCGATAGTCAGGCCGTAATACACGACTACACGTGTGCTGTTCATTTAGATGGGAAATATCCTTTCCTTCTAAATAAAAAGTACAAACAACGACGTACATTTACCCGGTTACACAGTCCGTAATGTTCGGGTGCGAGGCTGCAGTTCGTGTGACCGGATGCCCTGTGGTCGTAATATATTGGTAGACGCCTCCAATTACATGTTTACACGAAAACTCGGATACTCCGGAGTCCGGACGTAATAACCTAAATTACCAGATACACGGATACCGGTACCCATGTACTCGGAAACCCGTCCCAGACCTAGAGCATGTACGCTAAGCGATACATAAAGTAAATTAACAAGTAAAACGCGCCGGATTTTTCCAGTGTTCACCAAAATCAGTATATCTGGTCACCGTATCCATACATCACACGGAGTGCACTATAGATTGATATCTTCTTCACAGATAGATACACTTTACATTGTAGGCCTATATAATTTGCTGAAGCTAAAGTATTGGCTCTAAAGAGCATGCATTGGTTAATACATTGCTGATTGATGTCCATACATTCCTACGTAGCGTATGTGTCTATGTCGTGTTTCTTTAGACGATATACAATGTGCTTGGAGAGTTGATTTACTACGATTAAATGAAAAACTACATTGTTGTGTCAAACACCACGTTGTTGTGGTATGGATAATTAACGACGTTCTATACTTTCTTCAGAAATTAAACTACACGACCGAACATAGTCTTACAGTGTACTTTACTTGTGGTAATTAATGAACTCTATTCCAGCAGCAGCCGACTAGAAAAACTGTATAACTGAACCGTCATCTTTGTGCGTTCTTTCGGGCTGAGTCATTCACACTGACAAAAAATTAGTTTCTACCTAGGACTGAAATAACTTTCCTATTTTCATAAATTGGAAGTGTTTGTTACGTTGACAGGTATATTCAAGTATACCGTATCTTAAGAACAGCTGGCTCGTTTTATGACAATTTCTGTCTTTTTGTGTGGGTCAAAAATACGCTTTTTCAAACCCAAGGTTATTTTTTTGTGTTCTCCTTATGTGGAACCAAATATTATTTGAGAGTACAAACGTAATAAAGAGTTTTCTTTTGTATCTTAATCACAATATATACATAGTGCTACATGAAGTTGTACTTGACGACTAAAAGGCTGAGCTGCTAACGAGTGGAGTGATAGTTATGGATTAGAACACGAAGAATGTGGAGTACGAATCTTCCTAATGAGTCAATTATACCTGTGTTTGGGTCAAACGTTTGTTTGCGGCATATCTTGTACGAGTAGCGAAGGTGTAGCATACCAATATTAAAAAAAAAGTCATATAGTTTAGGCTATCGTGCTAGATAACGGTTGAATGTACTGACAAACGGATACGATCTGCATATGAGGACTTTCATTACTTTATTAAATACGAGAATATGTTTCTTAAAATCTGTTTTTGTTCACTTGCTATACTTTTAGACATTATAATAGGATCACTTTTAGAATACGATTTACACTTTTGTTTATGTTTTATACTGCTTTTAAGCTGTAGCTTGAATGCAGTTTGTGATTAGTGATACGAAAGTACACGAAAAACCAGGTCCTTTGGTAAACCAACCTAATCATTTAGGAATCTGCTCCATCGCAGACGAATAATTTTGTGTGTACCACATTTGTGTACACTAGCAACTGTTAATTCTAAAATAATACTGGAAACATAATCTGAAAACTGATAAATATAACTTTACTAAAAGAGGCATTTAGAAGTAAATGGTTGTAATAAAGTTATTTAAAAGACATTGATGTCAGTAGAGAACAAAGAACTTACGTATTCAGAAACGATACTCTTTTTTTTATAAGTTATCATATGTACTCAGGGGCGGCGGAACGTGTTCGTCATTAGGGGGTCAAGCAGTTACCAGATGTGTATTTTATTATAACTAAAAGGTGCCTGGGAACCGCGGGGGCCCCCAGGCTAGACATTTTTTAAAATCTGGGTCACATTTGCGTGATATCCCCATGTGCAATTTGCCACCGGCCTCAAGCGGGCCGCAAGTCATTCAAGGGTGGCTAGCCGAAACCATTCGGCTGACTGTCCGATACATAGAGGTCAACCGAAACCATTCCGCTGACTGTCTTATCTGGAGTGGCAAAATGCCAATCGTTAACTGCCTTCAAAACTTGGGTA
>KZ868967.1:87670-99536 GCA_003456935.1 Machilis hrabei | reverse complement strand
AATGGACTATCCTGACTCACCCAACCACCCTACATCACACATTCTTTCGAAGTCTACAGAAATAATGGTATACCTGTATATACATGACTATTTTTTTCTCTTTTCAACCATTTATTGTGGGCCTGTTTTGTTATACATTTGGGCATACTGTTACTACTATACTAGCAGCAACAACGTGGTTACTAAAACACCCCAATATTATTAACTTGTTTGTGAGGGGGGACATGATGTAACAAACAGTACAAATCTTTATTTATGGAAAGCATGTTTTCTAATAATCTGTTAATCTGAATAAAAGTATTCAACAGTGTTCTGAATAAAGACAAAAAATACGCATCAGCAAACGTAGAATAGCACTGTAATATGTCAGCTGAAGAGCAATTATAGCTGATGGAAGGTGTAGCACACACAAGCCAATCCAATAAGAAGGTAGGGGTGGGAGGAGGGCTTGAGAAGTGGCTTTCTTTGATCTCCCTCTTTTCATTAAAGTTGAAGGAGTTCTAACATCACCATCAAATCCAACTTGGCCAATCACACTGACACATCTGCAACCTGGCTGTCAATCAACAGCAACAGATGATCAAAATGTTGAGGAAGCTCGTGCCATAATTCGTGAAAACCTTCGTTGACAGTCCGAGAAGTCTCCGAAGAACGTAGGCATATCAAATTCTTTATGCCATACAATTTTAACTGAACAGATAAGTACGCATTGGGTTGCAGCGAAAATTGTGCCACATCTCTTGACAGAGGACAAAACAGAACATCAGCTTGCAGTCAGTCCGGAGCATCTGGAATGTGCGTATCAAGATGAAATTTTATTGAATAATATTATAACGTGGAATGAGACTTAGGTTTATGGCTATTAGACTGAAACAAAAGCTCATTCGTAACAGCTGGTCACAAACCGTTACCAAGTTCGAAAAAAGCGCGCCAAAGTTTATCAAATTTCAATGTCATGTTAATTGTTTTTTCAACTGTAAAAGAGTATCTAATATTTGGTCAGAGTAGTTCACCAAGAGTTTGTTCCATATGGGCAAACTGTAAACAATTAATTTTCCCTAGGCATCATGAAACGACTGTGAGAATCCATACAACACAAAAGAAATGTTGCGAGGAAAAACAAATCTTGGCTGCTGTATCATGACTATGCGCCTTGGTCACTCACAAATTTCTCACAAAACACAAAACTGTTGTCCCCCAACCCCCATACTGAAATGACCTGGCTCCAGCAGACTTAGTTTTGTTTCTGAAGTTGAAATCCAAACTGAAGGTTTGCTAATTCCAGTCAATAGAGGAGACAGATGAAATTCCTCGAAGGAGTTTCAGCAGTGGAAGAAATGTCAGGATCACTGATTTACGAGTGAAGGGAAGCACTTTGAAGGGAATAAAAGTGATTAAGCTAAAAGTATCACAATACAGGTTTAATTAAAAAATGTGTGGTTATTTTTGGGACAGACTTCGTACACTACATATTTCTAGCGTTTCTTCAAGGGCCTAGAAATTAAAACTAATGTTAATTGGTCATTCAGACATATTTTGCACATCTGATGAACTGTTGAAATTTCCTTAAGTATTGAATATTACGATATATATACATTCCCTTGTTTATTCTCTTTGGATGTGTAAATGTGTTCTGATAATAAACTAATTAATACAGAGAAGTTTCGAAGTCAAAATTAATACACAGACAATATGTATGAAAAGCTATAGTTTACACGTAGCTCAAAACAGCATATACTAATGTGTTTTCATACTAGTTTCACATTTATCTGTTAATTTGAGTTTAGTAAGATATACAAAATTTAAAGCAAATACAATGATGCTTACCAATGCTAGAATTTCTGGAACTTCTGGGTTTAACTATATAAACTTCACTAAAGAATGTCCTCAGTTGTTGATAAAGAAGAGTCAGATCCTTGCCACGAAAGACCTTGGCCACATAAGTACCCCCAGGCCGCAGGACATGAACAACAATAACCATTGCTGCTAACAAAAGTTGTCCCTGGACATATTCGTCAATCTCATGAAGGCCAGTGACTAAAAAACAAAAAACAAAATACACTTTAAATAGTGACAAAGCCCTTCAGTCATCAAAATTGGCAATTATTCCATTTATAAATAACCTATAATCTACAGAAGTGTACAAGATTGTGGAGACCCATCACAATAAATAAAAAAAAGTGATTTACACTCAAGTAAATGTTAAGTTGTTCAGTAACTTTCATCACTTATGAACCTAGCTTGCACCTAGGGATTGCCAAACATGCTAAAGCTATAACAAATTAAANTGTATGACATTAGAATTAGGAACTTAAATAAACAAGACAAAATGTTAATTCATAAGTGCCCTGGAATACACCTTAACTGAATCGAAATCCTTCCGGTTAATAACCAACAGGTTGGCTTAGCAGT
Source organism: Machilis hrabei (assembly GCA_003456935.1). Lineage (NCBI taxonomy): Eukaryota > Metazoa > Arthropoda > Insecta > Archaeognatha > Machilidae > Machilis > Machilis hrabei. Next base: position 97,124 of record KZ868967.1, on the reverse strand, counting down.
AGAGTGCTCGCCTCTGGATTGGGAGGCACCAGGTTATAAACCCTGTTCTGAGTATAAAGAGTTGTTCCACAAGTCTACCTGTGAAGCATACTGTAAGAGTCTTCCAGGAGGGACGTTAGAACTGGGGTCCCATTGAAAAATGTTCCATATAAAAGAACGAGTTGCAAAATCAATCATCTTGAATCGAGGATAGGGTCTCCATTATAACATTGCAGTCGGAACCGTGGAACCATAAACTAAAATGATCAAATTTTGTTTCGTGGCGAGATTGGTCAAAATTTAAGTTTCCAATGAACATATAATAAAAGCTTACACAAACCTTGTCGTAAATCAACAGTGTTATTTCCATTTCCTGGCTCATACTTTTCTGCATTATCTTTGAAACTTGAAAACTATTCCTTTTGTTAAATATGAGTTATGAGTATGTAGTACTACAACTTTGCAGAAGTCTTTTGAACATAACTGGCTGGGCATGTAAAAAGCTCACTTTAATATTTGCCACATGCAAAAAGCTCACTTTATTATTTGCCACATGCAAAAAGCTCACTTTATTATTTGCCACATGCAAAAAGCTCACTTTATTATTTGCCACCTGTAAGAAGCTCACTTTAATATTTGCCACATGTAAAAGTGTTACAAGTTTATGAAGCTAGATACCTGTAAATCTAATAGTTACTCTTGCATTACTATTGTTTCTTTTGCAAAGACAAAAGAAGGATGGACTTTTTAAAGGAAAGAAAATGTAATCAATTTTTCTTATACATCCGAGGTGGAAAAAACATTATAACGCAAAATTTCCTACACACAAATAGTAGACCTACATGATAGAAACTGTACCCAGTGTTGAGATCTTTTAATAATGATCCAAAAGGCTATATTACGTTATTATGGAATTATAACATATTAGTAATAAGTTTGAATCATGTCGCAGTACGCTAACTGTTTGGGCACCGTAGAATTATGACGTATCGAGAAGAATGCTGACAAAGGCAGTTTTGATCTCAGCGACGGTACAAACTGTTGTAGAACGAGAGCAATCACTCTCTCTGTTCAAGATCACTGCTGTGTATGCATGCTCTGGGTCATTCTCTCCAGACATGTGCGATATCTGAAGTACAAATTAGTTGAAATATACTAATCACGCGCCGAAATAGTTAGCAATTGCAGTCAAACACGATTGGCTAATAATTATGAGTTTAGATAATATTAAGGTAAGTGAATGTCTGAGTCTAACGGCCAAAGTATTAAAGTTATAATTATGCAGTATAATTAATGCCTAGAGCATTTCTGTTAATCTAAACTTAAATGTTGGTTTTTAGTTCAGACGTTCAATTCGGGAGTGATACTAACAGTAACTGGAGCTAGATGTGTGAGCCGAGAGAGGTAAGAAAATTCTGTATATAATGTTGTAATACATATGTATATTAGAAAACATCAAATTGTATTCTTTGGTCATCCATTAAGTAACCTAACAGGTGCTATAGTAAAATAAATATCTATGTTGTGACTACTCGATAGAGCTAGCCGTCATTATTATTATTAATTAACAATAAAATTACAACACCAGGAAACTGCTTTACACTTTTTACCAAACAGTGAAATTCAAATCAAATCTAGGTACTCTATCAACTGTTGGCGTCATTAATCAATAGGCTAAAAAACACACCTTTAAGATTTGACTATGATATGCCAAGCTAAATGTTTTTAATATAACCATCTCGTTTCCAGTTGGCAAACTGATCCATTGCTATATGTTGTTCCAGTGTCCCGAAGAAAAATGAGGGCTTCAATACGGGACTGATTCTAAGAGGAAAATATTAAATCGATTTTATTAAACTATGTAAATACCATTATCAAATCACCTTAACTTTCCTATGTGCAAACACACTAACTATTAAGTTTTTTTTTTGTTTTTTTTTATTTAAATGACCTTGAGCAGCTATGGCACTTACCACTGGCACACCTGTGTATCCTCTAGCCACACATCATACACTAATTAATAATGTTAATATGTTGAAATTCTGTTGAACTTTCATTTTATTGCAATGACATCCATTTGTAGTCTTGTATGTTCAAAAGTTACCACAGAAAGACAAAAGAGATCCAAGGTAAGAAAAAACTTGTGTTAATAACTCATTAAACCCATTACAAAGTGAGCCTCAAAATTAGGGTAGTCTTCACAAATACAGTAGAAATCAAGAATATCTAAAGAAAAAAAAATCTGCATCAATGTCACTAAATTTGATGACACATTATTGGTATTAGTATATATTAAGAGGATGCAAACTGCAAATTTTACCTAGTTTTCTCTGTTGACGAGCTATTTAAATTATGAATAATACGAGGGTCATTCAGAAAGTAAAGAACGTTTCGTCATACAGATATTTATTAACAATACTACAAAAACAGAACACACACCCTTTGCCACATACTTTCATCTACTTCTCCAAATTGTCACCTTGGACATTGAGGCATTTGTCATACCGCGACACCAGTTTAAGTAGTACCTCCTCGTACCATGCGGCCACCTGGTGATTCAATTAGTCCATGACAACTTCCTGGAGATAGTCATTATCTGCAAAGCGTTTACCAGCAAGATGTTCCTCCATCTCCGGAAAGAGGTGAAAGTCCGAAGGTGCCAGGTCTGGACTTTAGGGGGGATGATCAAATGTCTCCCAGTGGAATTAATCATGCAACAAGGTCTGTGTCTGCCTGGCGAAGTGCGGGTGTGCATTGTCGTGGATCAGAACGATACCATGCGAGAGCTTGCCTCTGTGGCGGTTCTGCATAGCCTGACGAAGACGTTGAAGTGTAGCACAGCAGGCACCAGTATTAATGGTTGTGTTGCGGGACATGACATCGGGACGAGGCAATTTGTTTGAATTTCCGTGGCTTTTGTGGTGACAGAGCGTGATGCCACTCCATGGATTGTCGTTTCCTTTCAGGGGTATTGTGTGAAATCCATGTTTCATCCCCCCCCCGACAATTTTGTCGATGAATGTTGTGTAGGGAATAGATTCCCTATTATTGGAATTAAATGTTTGCTTTTATTAAATAATGAATAAATCGATCTTTGAATTAAGTGTTTGAATCATAAATGAACACGCTCGTAAAAATGTGTTCTTGTGCAGTCAGATAAGAAACAATGACCAATAAAATATGAAAAGTATGTTGAACACAGCACTGCCAATGTCAATCAGTAAATCAATATGAAGGTGAACTAAAGTAGCTACACGCAAATAACTGACATGCCACTCAAGGTATATGTGATTGTGGTTCTTTGAACATGAGTACCAACAAAATNAATAAATATTGAGGATTACTTTGCACAAGTATAGCTTGGCAAATTTGAATTTGTAAATATGATAGACTTTGATGAAGAACTTGGCCTGCGGACTTCGGAATATCCAGATCGTACAGTAGGCGATCTATGTTATTCTAAAGATAAAGCAGTAGTCAAGTAAAAGGTGTGTAATTGATTGCTTTGAGAAGATAGTTACCACACAGAAGGTGGTCTCTATCTGTCTTAAAGTTACTACCATTGACCAAGCAAAAATAGAAGAGGCAAATCGTAAGGTATAGTAAGTAATTGGTAATGTTTGCAAGGCAATCTTCATTTTTTATCTGATATCAAACATACTTGATGTTTGATATATTTCTATTTTGCTGACACACAACTAGTTAATGGCAGTGTTGATTTATAATTTTGATCTATAGTATATTATATGAATGCAAGGAAGTATTTAAGAGCAAAGGGAGAGACTAATTATTCATACGTTGTACATTAGGCACCCTCTATTTGTTTAGGAAGTTAGGGGCACTACAATCTTTGTAGCACTCAATCTGGCTATAATTTGGTACAAATTACTTAATAAAGTGTTACCCAAATACTTGATTGAACACTCACTTATTTGTTTAATTTTGAAGGGGCCTACCTACAGTTGCCATCCCGTTCGTAACACATCAAGAACGTCAATGCAGCTCCCATTTGTGGTACCCACCGTGCACAGATTTTGCGGTAGTGCAGATGTTTACTGACAATTTCGTACACAACTGTACGTAACACTTCTGGACATTGTTCGTGCACTTCTATAATCGTGAAGCGTCGATTCTGTTTAATGATGCGGTCCACCTTTTCTTTCAATGAATCCGTGATGACAGAGGGTCGCCCCGATCTCTCATCGTCATGAACATCTGTTTGCCCATTCTTAAACATTATGCACCACTTCCAGACACTGGTTGCATTCATAACACCTTCGCCATAGACTGCAACAAGTCTACGATGAATGTCACAGGGTCTAAAGTTTCCCGCCTGAAAAAACCGTATCACGCTTCACACTTCACAGTTAGTGGGACTTGCAATCGGAGTATTCATCGTCACAGCTCGTTACACTCACCACGTGAATAGGTCCGCGGTACGAACTGCACCAGTCAATTCTCTACACCACACTGAACACAGCGAACGAATAACCGGCTGCTACGAAACAGCTGCGCAGGCTGTATGTGCAAACATTCTTTCCTTTCCGAATGACCCTCGCAATATTTGAAAGTTTAATGTTTATACTGTAAAATAAAAATACAGCACCTGTGGGATGTGCAATGAGAGTAAAATTACTAAAATATGAAAGAANACTAGATTTTATTTTACATTATCCATTGTACTTTCATTGATAGCATGCTTCTTTGACACCATTCTGAATGAATTTGTGCAAGCTTGTTGTTGCTACAGTATCTGGGTAAGTAGGACACACTGTTTATGTTGACCATGTGCTTCAGCTCACAGAACTGTTTAAGTCTACTACTATCAGCCATTTCCTAGAGCCACACACATCACAGCTTTCAACATCAGTCGATGGTACATATTACACATACAAGTTCCGTATGGGTATTGCTAAATATACTTGTTTGTGCATCCCCTGCTTTAAATGTCAACCATTTTGTAGAAACTTTAAAGAATATTGAACATATATATCATGCCTATGTATTCTTTTCCATTCCTTCAACTGAATGAAGTGTTCCTGTGAAATTTGGTATATACCACAGGCATATTAAACAAATCATATCTAAACTGAAGATCTGCAGGCCATTCATTACAGAATAAAGCATAACTTCAATTAACATGGTAAGGTAATACCACGTATAAAAGTAAATACACAACACAAAAACTAAATATATTGGTTACAATCATAAAAATTGCTTACCATCAGGTGCTCCATCACAGACTATGAGGTCTGCCTTTTCTCCCAAAAAATGTGATATAATCTTCTCAGCAGTGGGTAGTTTTGTTATATCTCCCTGCAGCTGAATTACATGTGGTAAGGGGGCCATAGCTTGAAGATCAACAGCAACGATCTTGACATCGTCTGTCCCTTCTGAACTAAAATAAGAGAAATTATTTAAACCAAAATATAATCTGCTCTTCAATAAAGATATATTCTTGGCAGCAAATGCATCTTAAGACAAAAATGCCCTTCGTTGTAAATAGCAATTGTATTAGTGGTTTTGAAACTACAAGGCATATCCTATTTTATATCAGAGGAACCTAGACCTCAGAGGTGTTTCTGAAGTTTGGCATGCTGCTAATGTAATTCCAATGAATAAATCAGGGGACAAACACGATCCAGCAAATTACAGACCAATGTCGTTAAGGAATTAAAGCACATTATACGTAATAAGGCCCTGAAACATTTTGACACCAACAATCTATAGCTAGAACAACAAAGGTTTTGCAGAAAAACTCCATTTTTGGATGTAAGGCTGTGAATAACTTTTTTTGCTGGCCTTCTCTATTTTAGTGTGAGAAGTCTGTATTGATACAGGTTATAGTAAATTCAAAATATTTACAGATCTAGCAAATGACAAAGACTCTACAAGTCATATTAAGTGTGAAAAAGAACTGCATCTGTCTGGCAAAAGTCACATAACTGAAATAGTCGTCTGCCATTCTTCAACAGATCATTGAAGAAAGGGTTTCTAATTTCACAAAAGTCAGTTCTGTTAGGTCTGCAAATGTTGTTCCTGAACATGCTATTCAAATCATTAATGACTTTGACTAGAATAACTTATGATGGCGTGGCTGTCACAGTAAGGGAATACAATGGCCTATAGGCAGCCACTGTTACGCACACAAACTAAGTCTTGTTTAACCAAAATCTGCTAGATTTATTAAACAAGCAAAAGAGTTCTTCACTAATCTAGTTGGCTTTTCAAAGTATTTTCTCTTAAATCATCAAAAAGAACTGCTGCTTTAGACTCATTTGTAAAAAAGGTTTCCTTCAATTACACCAACAAAACTGAATTTTCAAAGTTGACTTGTCAAAGGTAACCAAGTGCTAAAGCTGATCTGGAATGTATATTTGAATCAACAGTGGATAAGAAACATTCTACGGGAAAACATAACTGTCGCTTGTGCTCCAGGGATGATACGAGTGTTACAGGACTTGGATTTAATTTCCTGCTAATGTTGTTTGCTGTCATATTTCCACATTCTGACACTGTTTCAAACATTACAACAAATTTCAAATATTGCATTTTGAAACACCAAAATTACCGGGTTTATGATATACGTTCAAAGACTGAGAAACAACTTTTGAGTTGTTTTGGAAATTAATGTGTAAATTGTCTGCTGAAAATTATACACAATCTAAAAGAACATGGCCTAGATACAGACCCCCGAGAAAATAAAACGAATACATACTGACTCAGTGAAGTCCTTCGCATTGAAGTCAATTCAAAGTCAAATTTTTAGCATTCAAAAAGTGAACCATGTGTGATTTACAAAGATCCTGATCNAAAGAAGAGTACTGTGTTGGAGCTCCACCCATAGAATGAATCTTTTCAGTTATCTACTATTTTTCCAGATTTTTAAACGTCTACGTTAATTTTAACTATTCCAGCCACAACCAGATCTTTGTAGTGAATATTTTACTGTTTACAAAGCACAAGAAGCTACCTCCACAATACTCAATGTAAAAACACTTTCTGCACTGGCTTAACTAACAGTGAGTGTGCTATTTTGGTGAATATGTGATTAACACCCCTGATTAAACAAGAACTTATAAAGGTTTTTGAAAAAAAAAAAAATTTAACTAGACATCAAAATTACGTACGAATTTTATTTATATAAAATAAAAACTAAATATTTTATAACATAACAAGGAGTGATCACAAACTTCCTGAAATGGCTGCATAACACTCCAATTGCCTGACAGTGTTGCGATGCTCTTTACCAAGTGTCAAGGTTCCTAGGTAATTGGTTTCTTTTTCCTGCAGGTTTATTTATGCCTGGTCATTTTAAGAAATTATTTATTTAATGGAGCAAGATGGTTTTGTTGAGTTTTGTTTTAAACTCAGAAACTCAGCTTCTGAGGCACGTAACATGCTTAAGGAAGCACTGTGAGAAGATTCTATAGGTCAAACTTAAACCCTTAGAGTGATATTCTGATTTCAAAACTGGACAAATGCCAATTGAAGACAGTGATCAGTCTGGTCGTACATCAATGAAAAAAATTGATTAAAACATCGAAAAAGTGCATGAAGCCCTCAACAAGGACCCCCAAAAATAGATTTAGGATATTGGAGATGAATTTAGAATATCCTATGGCTCAGTTTGGACCATTTTATCAGAAAAATTGAATATGAGGTGCACTGCTGCAAAATGTATTTCTTGAGTGTTGATTCAAAAACAGAAGGATCACTGTGTGAAAGTTTGCCACAACCTCCGAGAAAGTTTTGAAAATAGACAATACTTTTCTCTAAATGTATTACCGGTGTCTAAAGTGGGTTTAGGCTTATGACCAGTGGCATTGCATGGGGGTAACGCTGGTACACCGAGCGTTCCCTACTTGAAAAGGGAGAGTAGTGGGTTTTTTTACGTGCCAAAGCATACTTTGTTTAAATTATATCGGAAACTGGAACAGGCTTCCATTTTTAAAATGATAAAAAAGACAATTCACCTTGTTCCTTGTGGTGCGTAGAATTCATGATTTTTCGCCTAGTATCCCCCATCTAGGCATCTTCATACTTTGTGTTTGTTTACTCAATATGAAATAATATTGTTATTAATTTACAACAGTTTTTTCATAGTGAAATCACTATACATTTAGCGTTTTCATAAAGCAAAGTGTGTAATGCCGTGTGACGTCAGAGCGAGTGTAATGAACTGAAGGATGAAAGAGTAGGTCAGGTCAGGCAGCCAGTCAACACTAACTTTGCATGGTGTCTGGTTGACTTTAGAAGAGCCTGAGATTTGTGTTGCTGCACATGGCCGGATAAACTGTGTCATATGAAATTTATGTATTTATTCACAAAAGTTTATTTTTGTTAGGTTTGTTAATGTTTTTCAATATGGTAGAATGTAATGTACAGTTTCCTTTTGTTTTTCTTTGTAATGTATAGAGAGAACTCTTACCTTATGAACACTTTTTGATCACTGAGTGAAGTCTGTGTTTTTCTTTTGTCAGACTTCACTCAGTCCCTTAGCTTTCAGGAAGAGGATATTTATGTTGTGCGAGCATGTCGGTCATCCTCTGTTGTTGTTTGTGTTTATAAAGTGCTGATTGAAAAGCTAAAAAGTCTTACATGGAAAGAATGGTGGACGAGGACTTTATTCATTATTTGCAAAATACTCCCAATTGAGAACGTTATTTTGGAGAAAAGCAAAATACCTACAGTCTGATTCACAATTATGGATATTTGAGTTTCAGAATGGTTAGGCCAATCTAAGTTTTTTTCCTTACCAATTTTTTTCAGATTGTATGTGGAAATCAAGAATGGTCAAGAGATTTTTATATTTTTTTCTCGCAATGTTATTTACACTGAAACAGAAAATATAACACTTTTTAGGCCCTCCCGTAGGGATTCCAATGATTAAGCCCTTGTAGAATTTGAACGGATGGTCCGATTGCAACCAAATTTTATACAGTACCGTACTTCAAATATGTTCAAGAATGTATGGCTAAAATTTTAAATCATTTCCTTGAATATTAAAAAAGTTCTTATTCTAAACGTAAGATGGAGTTTTCACNGCCGAATCAAGGTTAGACAAAGACGTGCCTAGGATCGTTTTAAACTTCTCATTTATATAATTTTTTTTTTTATATATATATCTAAGTATGAAATACGTACGTATGTGCTATGAATTAACATTGCATTTTACTTGAGAGAAAAATTAATGGGGCATGAAAGCCAGTGAAGATCGGTCTACCATGCTCGCCAGTATGCGGCGCCATTGCCACGTTCCGTCCCTCATCTGCTCATAAACAAGGCAACCTGGTGCGAGTCAAGGGACCGAACACGGCAATAGCGCAGTGATGGCCAGTATGATAAACTGCTTTTCACTGGCTTTTGCACAGCATTAATTTTTCTCTCAAATAAAATCCAATGTAAATCCATAGCACCTACTTATGTATTTCACACTCAGATTTTTTAAATCGCACAATTAAGAGGTTTAAAA
>KZ868967.1:57168-76007 GCA_003456935.1 Machilis hrabei | reverse complement strand
AATCCATTTGGCTCCTAATATAAGCCTTATAAACCCTGATTAGCAGCTGTGGGTGTGACCCCCAGGATGTTCCGGCCATTGCTCTTAGGGCCATCAATCTTGCCTTGCATTTGTTTGTGAGGTATCTTATATGGGCTTGCCATGTAAGTCCTTTCTCCCTTTTTTAAGTGCTTGAGAGCTAAAGCTCGAGAGGAAAGATTGTTGCTGTTTTCTATTTTCTGGTGCTTAAGACTACGGGATCGTTGGCTCCCATCCTTTTAATATGATTAGCTTTATTTGCACTTTTCAGTTATAATTGTTTAGATATGCACTGATTACTCTGCACTATTTGAGTTCTGAATTGTTTACATATGCACTGATTACGTTTACACTCTTTCCACTTTTATTACTGTACCCCTTCTCCTATGATTTTGTCTTTTGTGTTGTGTAAATAAGGAGTTTTTTTTCACATCTCTTACAATTGTCGTTGACTGAATTTCCAATTTGTCTTTTATCCATTTGTGTTCAGCTATTCACCATCACTCTTCACCCGAGTTATCTGTTCTTTATAATGCTCTACATGTACGAATCGTTTCGAAATGCAATATATCGATCGATATTTGGGTTTTCATTTCTGTGTCCGCGTATTTCCATGTTCACGCAATTCCGGGTCCACATAATTCTTTGTCCGCGCAAATCTACGTTTTTGTAATTCCAAGTCCGCGCAATTCAGTGGCTATGTAATTCCATGCCCACACCAATCCATGTCCATGTAATTCCATGTCCGCGCAATTTAGTGACTACGTAATTCAATGCTCGCGCTAATTCATTGCCATTTAACTTTCATGTCCACGCAATTCCATGTCCGCGCAATTCCATATTCGTGTAATTCCATCTCCGCGCAATTTTATGTGTATGTAATTCAGTGTTCCTGCAGTTCCAGTAACGGGTGTATCTGAGGTAGTCAATGTCCGCAGAATTCATTCGCTCCATACACATACACAATATAAATGTATACAGATTTTTTACTTTGCCAAGAAAGGGTGCGAAAACACACACACACACTTGGCGTGGTTGTTGCAGCCAAAGACTGCTTCGGGTCATTACCTGGATGGTAAGACCCCTTCAGCCATAACTGTAGGAAAAAACTGGTTAAAGGTGAGGCACGAGACAGAAAGGAGAAAGTTGTATTGGAAGGGCGTTGATTTTTTTGTACTGTAGGTAGGAGGCTTCGGAGGAAAATGGCGGGAAAAACTGATGACACGTGGGGGGTGTCGGCAGGGAACTTTGCTCAGGTGACGTTGAGCGATCACGTGGAGAGTAGTGCTGGCGGTTTGCCAAGGTGTTTTTGGCGGGAATAAATTTTGGCCATGGAAAGGTGCGGTTTGGTTGGCCGTGAAACGGTGTGGCTGTAACACGGTTGAGGAGTTACTGATTAGAATGGTGGAGGGAGGAGTGAAAATTGGAGCGGTCCTTCCTTGGATTGGTGGTTATGGTGCTTACGTAGGTTGGGGGTTTGAGGAGGATTGGTAAGCTGGTTCACCAATGCTTGTAGGAGCGTTAACAGTTGGTTGTGGTTGATGTTTGGAAACTGCTGAGTTGCTCCAGATGCCCTGGATACAGTTGGTGTCGCTCTTGGCCTTGAGGGTTCGGCATCGTGATGAGTCGATCCGATGTCTAGTCACTCATTCTGGAGAGCTTGGGCATCATCCTCGTTGGAGATAACACCCTGACGAAAGTGGTATGGTGGTTGTTACGGCGCGAGATTACCCTAAAGCATCTTGTCAACGTCCGGAACTTCTTCGTCAGGGCTGCCTCGACGTCTGCTATCTTGGTGTTTAGGTCAACTTTGGTAATGACCGCCGTGGACTCTGGAGTGCGTTGTCGAGGCTTCACTGTAGTTGGCTTCACCTTCTTCTACGCCTTCTTTTCCGTCACCTGATCGGTGGGGGATTTGGAATAGGCAGAGGTAAGGGTAGAGTATTTTTGATAATTGGAGGCACTACAATAATTACCTCTGCATCAGGCTGCTTTTCCACATCCGTTTCTGCGTCAAACTGAGTTTCCGCATCGACGGTAGTGGTGATATCTTCAGTTTGGGTTCTGGCATCGCAGAGCATTGGACGTCCGTTGAAGATGTTGTCTATTGCTCCATCGATGAACCGGAAGTGGTGGTTGAAGACATATTCGAAGCTTTCTCGATTTTCCTCGCCAACAGTTTTCTTCGCCACTGCGTAGAAATAATAGTAGTATGGCTCGTTCTTGTCATCAGGGTTGTCGATAACTCTTTTCACCCTCGCATGTACCTTCTCTGGAATAGAGAAAATAACCTTGCGATAGCTTTCCTTAGTCGCAGCTGCTACTCGAGTCTTTGGCATCTTTACTGAAATCAGGAGATCTTTCCACCTTGGAGTCAAGAGTGAGAATGTGTGTTGCCAAGAAAGGGTGNGAAAAGTCTAACTATATAGAACAGCCTGAAAATAGTCTCCTGACTGTCCGATTTTAAGTAGCCAGTCATAACAATTCGTCCCCGTATCCAATTTTAAGTGTCTAAAAGTAACTATTCAGCTGCGTATCCAATTTAGAGCGAAAAAATAGCAGTACCTACCACTCGGATGCCAGCAATCTGAAGGCGCTACACCGATCACGGCCGCAAGCGAGCCACTGTCTGCGACTGAACAGGCTGCCCGTTCATTGCTGGCATCTTGTGCATGGGGATATTATGTACACACGTCATTAGGTAAAACATTATAATGATGTAAGAAATGGAGTAGCCAAACATATTTTACGTGGCATAACATATGGTTTTAAAATTAAGAGAAGATCTTAAACTTACCATGGCGAAAATAATAAATCAGTAACGCGATGCGTAAGTTTACCCGTGTCGTGTATTATGTTCTTTGAAAACAGAAGAAAATAAAAAGTAGATGATTGAGTCTGGAATAAAATGTCTGTTAACCTACTATTAAATGCGCTCTCCCTGTAATTGATCCAAGCATTTATATTATTAAGATTATACATCAATAAAAACACCTTCGTCTAATTATGTGATACACATTTTATACACACTTCTGGTAGAAAAGTTACGTGCTGGCATCTTGTGACAGAGTTTAGCAGTTGCCATCCCCACTAACTCTGACTGCAGGTGCAGGTGCCTCGTTACATTTTGCCATTAGCGCACACTTCATCCTTTAGCCAGATTTGCAAATGCGTCCCCATGTTATGTGAAATACATTATCGAAATCTACTTTCTACAATAAACTCACGTACTTGAACAATGTAAGTAAATGAACCAATTTTACAACTAGAGTTGCACCACCTTATTTTGTTTCGCGACTTAATAAGGACAGGAAGTTATAAATCATCCCTAAGGCAAAACGTCATACCTAATATAGACATACAGTACCTATTTGAGTATGGAAATCTCAATATGTGGTCATGAATTCTTGACAGAATGAAGGGTGGTTCAGTTTTTAACTCAATGTATTTGATGTTGTTTGCCTGCCTGTACATTTGTCTTCCATGATATCTTTCGAAGATTTAACTATTTGAATTTTATGATCCATGGTTCTGACTGGGATGATCTAATGGAGATCCAACAGCGTTGCAACGACGCTTTATAATGACAATGTTTTAGCTCACTCGACACATNCCCCACTTTTAACGTCCATCCCGGAAGACGTCTACAAACATACATTGCTGTGGAGTGCTTCACAGGCAGACTCGTAGAATAACTCTTTATACTTATAGCTAGAAGTCAGCCATCCATCAGGAAGCGAGCACTCTATCACTAAGCCAACCAGTTTTTTTTAAGCTGACCGATCTTGGTTACAGTTTTTAAAGTGATAGAGGAGTCGAAAGACAACTTGGGTCTGTTAGTTGAAAGAAGCCGCCATCTTGAATTGAAATATCGGCGCTTCTAAATATTATATTGGGTATAGGGCATAAGTACACTAATTTCAATGGAGGTCATTCGACTAGAAGAAACATACAAAATCAGTTGTATCATAATTTTTTCTCGTGTTTATACGTGGTGTGTCTAACAAGTTCTGTAAATGGTATCAGAAAATAAACAAAACAGAAGATACAAAAAATTACCTTTACTGGCCTTCAAAATAATCGCCATCCGCCACAAGACATTTTAGCCAACGTTCATAAAGCTTCTGGAAACTGTCAGCAAAGTCCTCTTTAGGAATCAATTGCAGAACCGTTGTCACAGTTTTTGGATTGCAGACACGTCCGCAAAACGTGCACCTTTCATGACCCCTTCAGGCGGGGAAACAGAAAGAAGTTGCAGGCGCCAGATCAGGGGAGTACGGTGGATGATCGAGAACAGGTACGCCGCGCTGAGCCAAGAATTCGCGCACATGGATCGCATGGTGTGCAGGCGCATTATCGCGCAGCAACATCCACTGTCCATCCCTGTGCAACTATGGCCGAACACGCCAGGTTTCCCAATTTGTAGCAGAACTGGATGTTCACTCGTTGCTCCTTTGCATTGCGACACTACCTCTCACACTGACTACGTTGGACTACCCGCAGTGGGTTTACCCTGACGGCCACGTGTACACCACACTAGGTGGTGCTTCTCGACGTGTCTCTGGATAGCCATTTGCATGCGCGCGCACCTGGCCCATATTGCCGTTTTGATATTGGACCATTCACGCAACTTTTTAGACACACCACGTATATACTGTTCTGGTTGTAATGAACTTTTAACAAATAGAAGAAAAATCATAAGCATACCCTTAAGTACTTTTACGTGCGTAAATCACTATTTTGTAATTATTTTTGTGAACAATTCCGGTTTAGGTACGCCTTTCATGCAAATGTAACTGCCCACAGCATATTATTATTTCCAAAGCTAATTAAATATTTAAATATTGAAAATATTAGTTTTTCACCATATGGTCATCAGACGTATACTCCAAACCCTAGATACTAACAAGGCTTCTGATCCTGACGGCATACCTCTGATCGTACTAAAAATGTGCTCCATAACTAACTCCTGTACTTCACGATCTCTTTACAACATCTTTTAAGACGGGCATCTTTCCTAACTGCTGGAAGCTTGCACATATACAGCTCATCCCTAAGGAAGGTAGTAAATCTCTACCTTCCAAATACCGTCCAATAACTCTAGTATCTATCCTATCAAATATCATGGAAAATATGATTAACGGTCAGCGTTTGTCATACCTAGAATCCAGCAAATTAATTAGCGATCATCAGTATGGTTTCGGCATGGTCGTTCCACTGGATATCTCCTTTCTTATGTTTCGCAAGTGTGGAGGCAGTTACTTGAAAGGTGCAAAGAATCTCGAGCCGTAGCTTTAGACATATCTATAGCCTTTGATAGAATTTGGCATCAAGGTCTCTTAAATAAGCTTCCTTCCTATGGCCTACCGCCTCAGTTATATCAGTGGATTTCAAGCTTTCTCAGTAACAGGTCTATCCGAGTGGCAGTTGTTGGTGCATTGTCTGATGGCTTTCCAATAAATGCTGGTGTTCCTCAAGGTTCATTTCTGTCTCCTACACAGTAATGACCTCATTTCCATTACTACAGTTCCATTCACAGCTTTGTAGAAGATAGTACTTAACACTCCATTCTTTCATTATTCCGCCGTAATCCTCCCCAATCTAATCTCTGTTCGTCACGTTCCACTCAAACTTCATGTATGAACTCAGAGCTTCAACTAATTCTCCAGTGGGGCTCAGAGAATCTGGTGAACTTCAATTCCGGCAAACCCAGTCTTGTCTCCCACTAAAAAAGTGAACCAGAATGTTCTGTAAGGAATTAACTTGAGCCATTTCCTTACGCGATGTCTCTGATCCAACGAACCTATCGACGGATAAATTACATCTTATAGTAGTGACTAACTAAAGACATAAAAGAGACGCACAATTTTGGTTACGTAGCACAGCAAGGATGTTGTGTGGTACCACTTAGGGATAACTCTTTGATATTGTAATTACATGTAAAGTATCCAATAAAATAGCAACCCACTGCCGACAGTTTGTTTTGGAAACGATTCCAAACGCAGCAATTTTGCATGATAAGTTACTTAATTGTGATGTGATAGGAAAGGGCCGAAAAAGCCAAAGTTTTAGCAAAAGTGTAGTTGGAATATAGACGAATTGACGGCAGAATAGATGACCATTGTAAGTACTACCTGACTTAGCAAATGAGAGTACAGTATTATTTAGTTACAACTGCTAACGGCGAGAGTGCTTGTGCCCAGCAGATTGGTCTCTTGTTCTAGGGGAAGAATAATTCTTGCTAGATGACCAAAATAATCTCTTGTTCTAGTGGAAGAATCATTTCTTGCTTGAGGGTAAAATAGTCTCTATTTATGGTGAAGAATAATTTCTTGCTTATCTCAACATAATTCTTAATTACGGGCAAGATTAATCGTTGAATACGGGTGAAAGTATATATAGCGTGAGCCAAAGCGCATATCCTCTAAGTATGGATAAAGAATTGCGAATTCTATAGAGTGTGAGCAGAGGCGCATACCTCTAAGTACAGACCGAATTATATAGAGTGTGAGCAGAGGCGCAGAATCTGAAGTACGGAAGGATTCTCTACCGCGTGAACAAGCGCGCATGATCTCTTGAGCACGGAGCAAGACTTGTGAAACTTTACAGCGTGAGCAAGCGCGCCTAGCCTCTAACGGACAACGTTATAATTAGGACAAAGTGCAACATAGTTCGTAAAGGTACCCCAAGAGACAAGTTTGCCAGGCAGTCTAATTACAGGTTGGCCGAGAGAGCATACCTGGACAACGACTGGGGTTAGAAATAGTGGCAGAGTACGACCGGGTAAGGCCGTTCGGCACCATTTGTACTAATCGAACTAGAGTCTAAGTGTTGCGTTTTATTTTAGAATGAATATTTGGACTTATAAATCTTTGAAAGCTCCATGGTGCACCAGCGGAAGCGACATTCGCCTGTGAACCATATAAGACCAATATATTGAGTTTACAAAATTTAACCTCCTTGACTTGTAAATGTGTAGTTCTTTTCATTTGTTCAAGTACCACACAATTTCCTAGAGGTGAATAACAACTAACAATCCATACAAGTGTGCCAAGGCTTAACCGATAGGGGTGGTATGTCTACTGTTCAACCATCTGTCGCACGGGGCATTTACGCAGCAAAGCCAAGAACCGCCATAGGTAAGCGATCGTTATAGTTCCTGGCCTCATTTTTTTAAAAAGCACAATCTCCAACAACGATTCGCTCTCTATATTAGACATTACGATCTCCTCCAATCTTTCCTGGCATGACCATGTTCTACTATAGCCAAAACTGTTTCCAGAAAGTTAGGATTCCTTTTCCGATCCACTGAATAATTCTAAACTCTTTACAAGGCTCAAGTTCATCCTATTTTGGAATTTTGTTCACACGTATGGGATGGTGCCCCTAAACCCCATCTCAATCTCCACGACTCAGTTCAAATGCACTCTCTGTCACATCGTCTAGCAGTTTCTGACCATTGTCTGTTTTACCGTTATTTTTGAGCTCGTATATGTACTTCTTCCTGCTGCTACCTATGTTCGTACTACTAGACAAAGTGTCTCGTTTCATCGTTACACAGTAAAACTTTCTACCCACAGAACGGCATACTACAACTTTACCCTCGAGTTTACAAACTCTGGGTCTCTCTGCCGTCGTCTGTTTTCCCTGATACATACAATCTTCAAACCTTTAAAACCAAGGTTCATAAACAATTGCTTTCTTCCTAGTTCTATTTCACTGTTAGCACTTACGGTGCTTTTGCATTGAAGGTGAGTTGCTCTTCTTAAAAAAAATGCACCTAGCCTAATATAAAATGGGAATCGGTGATGTACGCGATAAAGCCGGTTAGTGTCATAAAATAATTCGGTTGTCGTCCACCTGTTTAAACGGCACACGTAACCGGTATTGTAGCGTAAACTGGCTCCTATTTGGTCCGTAATTAGAAAAGTGCAGTGTTTATGATCCCAAACATCTGACGTCTAATATAGAACCCATCCGCAACGCAAAGAAACTTCAAGGTGATTGGATTTTGCAACTCGCTCGACTCATAGCTAGTGGTAGTTTTTTTATATCGAACACTTATCGAAGGAAACCAAGTTTTAACAGCCCTCCAGAAGACGCCGGTGATGGAATTTTTGTTGAAATAATAATATTTATTTTCTTCCAAATCCACTTATATTTTAAGGTATAGGTAGCCTAATGTCAAATTCAAATTTAGATCATAGTTACATTCAAAGTTATTTGAGTACTTAATGGGTATTTGACCGGGTTCGCCGTATTACATACACTGAAACAAGTATAACATTGCATTCGCACACGAGTGAACAGAAAAAAAATATGTGTAAAATAGGCACATATACCGGGTGTGTCTAAAAGGTCGGGACGCAGGAAGATCTCGAAAAATATGCATCCAATCGAACAATATGGTTCGAATAAAGGTTTAATATAAAAAAAAACTATTCAATCATGCTAAAATTAAACCGCGCCCTGCCCCCTTGGGGATGGGGCGGGGGAAAACATTGAAATTTCAAATGGAAATCCCCCATTCTGTTTACATTTTTGGATTCCNAGAAACTAAAATTCCAAAAGTCATACTACTGTATTGAAAATGTGATTGTTTGTGTCTTGATTTAATGTACTAATACAGACGATATCACGGATAACCACTGAAACAAGTATAACATTGCATTCGCACACGAGTGAACAGAAAAAAATATGTGTAAAATAGGCACATATACCGGGTGTGTCTAAAAGGTCGGGACGCATGAATATCTCGAAAAATATGCATCCAATCGAAAAAATGATTCGAATAAAGGGGGAAACATTGAAATTTCAAATGGAAATCCCCCATTCTGTTTACATTTTTGGATTGCTCTTAAATCAAAAGCTAAGGTTTATTCTAATCATTTTTTCAAAAAAATTGTAATTTCAAAAGTTACGAGCTTTTTTTATGTCTTAATTAAGTGTTCGTTTGGAGAGTGTGACATCACTTATTTATCTCGAAAAATACGTATCAAACAAAAAAAAAGTTAGAACAAAAGAACTATTCAATTATGCTAACATTTATCCGACCCCTCCGCCCTTGTGGGTTTAGAAAGGGAGCAACTTTGATGTTTCAAAAAAAAACCCCTATATTTTGCGTATTATGAATCTACGCTACGGTATAAACCCCGAATCGTGAGAGGCAAAGGGACTCGCGATAATCATGCACCCTGAAAGGACCAGAAAACTACTACGTCCACGTCGTTGTTCCTAGCAATCTGCTCTTTCCATACTTTGAATAATAATAAAAATCTTACAAATTAACCTTGAAATGACCGTTAAGGATACTTTAACCACGCAGATTCACGTAGATCACATTGAATCGACGGAGCTTTAAAAAAAAAACGAATGTGAAATTTTTTTCGATTTCAGTGCCATCTATCGTAATGGGGGGAAAATGTTTGACAAAAATGTCTCCGTTTATACCGTAGTGGATCATAATACGCAACAAATATGGGTTCCCGTTTGAAATATCAAAGCTGCTCCCCGCTCCACCCACACGCTTAATTTTAGCATGACTGGATAGTTTTTCTTGAAAATATTAAACTGTTATTCGAACCATTTTTTCGATTGGATGCATATTTTTCGAGATCTTCCTGCGTCCCAACCTTTTAGACACACCCGGTATACATTATANGTACAAAAAATTCTTACTTCCAATGAAGGAAGCTGTCGTAAATTTAATTTAAAAGATAGGGGAAAATCCACAACAATATTTTTAAACCAAATGCAGGATTACACCACGTTAGCGATTCTCGTGTCAAATAGTAATAGCCTCACAATCAGACTAACCCTTTAAACTCAGGGTTAGCAGTCGGTCGGTCCCGAGTTTTGAAAACCAGGACCTCCCAATTAGAATTGTAGCTCTCTGAGGACGATTAATAGGAGAATAAAGTTATCAAAATCGAGAAACTAAAATTCCAAAAGTCATACTACTGTATTGAAAATGTGATTGTTTGTGTCTTGATTTAATGTACTAATACAGACGATATCACGGATAACTTTTGTATTGGTTACACATGACAGTGCAGTAATAGAGTATTAATAATCACATTGATAATGATTTCTGCAGGGTTTTAAAACGTTTACTAGTGTAGTTATATTTTATTACTTACGTTAGTTTTAATAAATGTTAGAACACATGTAGTTGAAACGATATAATGTTTCTCACTGCCGTTGGCGCTATTTCTCAAGCTAGTGCTGCTACCTCTGAGCATTGGCAGAACTTCTTTGAAGAATCACTACTGAATATCCTGCTCATACGTGGGTTCGAATGTGTTCGGCTTTTTCCGGACTATGACGTATTTCAGATACTAGCCCGATATTAAGGGGTATACAAAATAATGTAATGTCGATTCGTGAGGAACTTCTTGAAGATTAAAAACCTAAAATATTAAGTTCGTTAATATAGAAGAGAATAAGTACTTATTACAGTTGAAGAAAATATTATAAAGAGTTATTAATTAATAAAACTTACTAAGCAATCATGATACGAAATATTATTTTCATGTAGGTACCGGTAAGGTTTACTTTTTGGAAGATGCCAGTA
This sequence comes from Machilis hrabei, assembly GCA_003456935.1. Classification (NCBI taxonomy): domain Eukaryota; kingdom Metazoa; phylum Arthropoda; class Insecta; order Archaeognatha; family Machilidae; genus Machilis; species Machilis hrabei. The sequence continues at coordinate 65,416 of KZ868967.1, read as the reverse complement.
TGTTGCATGGTAAAATTTAATAATGGCTGAATATGTTTAACGTGATGTTTGTCAACTCTTCTATTCTGTTTCTGAGGTTTATATCAAACCTAAATGAATTCAAGATGCATCTTTATTTCATATGGCAACACTTATAGCATTCTTGAAAAACTTGTAGTTCTGTTGATTTTCTGCAACCTACACGGATCTCTCTATCCTACTCGTCAATATGCTATGTGAACACCAGAGTAGTTCGATAGACGANCACCAGATAGTGCCAATTGTTTCCCCATCTAGGCATGCTGGTGAACACACCACCAGTGTTGCCATATTGAAGGTTTTCCCTTCAAAACTGAAGGTTTTTNGGAAGTTTTCGGGAATTTTGAAGGTAAGCTAAAAGAATAAAAATTTGAAGGTAAACTGAAGGTTTTCTTAAGTTTCGTTCATTTACTTTAAAATCATGAATATTTCCAAAGAAAACAATTAGGGACCTATTTATATCAAATTCTCACTCACGATAATGTCAAAAGAAATACATTTTCTTGTTGTGGTACACTTAATACTTGTGTTTAAGATAATACATTAGTGTTGTGTACTTTTTTTTTTAAGTGTGCACATATAATTTTGTATTGAAATTGACGTAGAACCATAAGGCGCAATAAAACTTGTGTGCAATTATGTTTTCCAGTATTGGTCTTTGTATACTAGTTTTGAGTAGTGTAAGAATTGTTAATAATGTTTTTGTCAGACGTTAGAAATGTGATCATTTTGGAATATATATATTTGAAGGTTTTTGGTTCAAAATTCGAGGAAACTGAAGGTTTTTTAGTGATCTTTGAAGGATTTTAATTTTTCTATCTGGCAACACTGCACACCACTGATGAACTTCATTCATCTTGGGCATAGATGGCTCTTGCTTGTCTGCCGCTCGTACAGATGTATACATAGGAGGGAAAAAGCTGGTTCAGTAACTTGTTAGAATCTGTTCATCTCTCCCTCTCTCTCATCTGAAGTTGTAACTTTCCTTTGTGAATTGGGTCTGAGATTACAAAGTCAGCCATTCTAATGGATCCAACATTTAAACATTCGTTCGAAGTTAATATACCTGTAATGTGCACATATTATGTTAGGGAATTGTCGTAAGAGAGAACATTATAAGGAAATTACCTGAATAATGACAATCACGACTAGACAACTTAAATACATGTTTTTCGTAGCTAATTTGTTTGATGAACAGACAAGTGAAACGTGAATTCCAATTTAAACTGTAGAAGCATCAGGTGCACTCAGACAAGTGACTATCGTATATATTGTGACTGCTGATCGTCAGACAACGGAAATATAAAAGAATAAACGTGATTTGCTTTTATATTATGAAGAGGTGAGACATCTAGATAAGTCCCAATTTAAAAATAAATACTAATTCCTTCAATAACACAAAGTCGTGTAGGTTAGAGTATAGCTGGTTGTTTACAATAACAGTAAACGAAAGCATGACCATGATTAATGTTTGGGTAGATTGTAAGCACATGGTTATTGTTTGTAATGTAAACAAGCAATTGTAATATGATACCCTGAATGGGCATCGTTGTTTGCATTCGACAATGAAAAATGAACAGAACGTCGTTTAGCGTCCTTTTATTTCAAGGCGATTGACTTGCATATTACACCTTAGAAGGGGTTGTATTACTAAATGAATAAAAATTATTGACAAAGAATGATAACCATCAGTGAGCCACTTTACCTTTTTATTCTAGGCCTACATTTAAAAATTACTTTTAGCAAACTCATCCTCAGGACTGATGAACAACATCTTGAGACTCTACAAGCCCAAAGGCCTTTTTTGTTAGTATAGGAATCTAAGTATTAAAATGTTGGTATCTTGTTTATAACAAACAGGCCAATAGATATGATACTTTAAAGATGTGATTCTGATAGAAGTAACCAGATAGGCCTTTGTTGTTTTTAATATAGGCCTAGTCCATTAAAAATATATATTACAAGAAACTTTATTAGACCCATTTATTGGTGAAATGTGGGGTTATAATAAGTTAAATGGCAGTTTTGACACAATAATGCATTTTGAGTTGCTATAGAATAGGTCTACTGCATTGGTAGAAATATAAGTTCTCGGAGTAAGGCTAATGTTTATTTTTTGTTGTGAACAAAAACAAAAAAATCCTTGCTAGGTTTGCCAACACTCGGCCAGGATTTTACACCAGCGGCCAACTGCCGTTTGGAACCAGTAACCAGCTGTACGTTGAACCAGTGTTTTTCTAATACATTAAATCATTGTTAAAGATATGAAGTAGCCTACAAAACATATAATAATGGTTTACTTTGAGATTAAAATAGACAAATACCCATATCACAGAATTGAGAAAACATTGATCACACTTACAAATACGGAATATGTAGAGACTGGCGCAGAACACTGGTATTTTGCCCATCTAATATTTTTCCACAAGAACCCCTGACAGTCCCACTTTATTATGTAACAGATTTTTTTTTAAATTGGCAACTCTATAGTACCTTGCACTTGTATAAATGTTAAGCCTGTTGCTTATGATAACTTTTTTTGTTAAACTGAAGCTAGTCTACTTAAAAACGCTAAGTGTTGGTATTTGAACACATATGCATGGCATAAATAAATCACAACACAATATAGAGTGCACTAATGTGACTTGCCTGCAAAGGTAATAAGTTAAAAAGGTGAGTGCCGATCGCTAAAGGATGACAATCACATTTTTTTAGTCTAGTTCTAATATTTTCTAACAAATTACTATTTTTGATGTGATGGTCGTGTATATCACAACATACAACATACATTAAGGTCATGAAGATAAGCCTCAATATACATGAGGACATTAAATATGTACACACACGTGTCATAATACCTGAGGTTTTGTAACCATGATTTACAATGTGCAAAATTTTCCAAACCATAAATTATTCTAACAACTTTTTGTTGAAGAATTAATATTTCAATAACATTAGATGAACCTTCCCACAAAAGTATCCCGTATTGTGCTGGACTGTGGAACAAGGCATAGTAAGCCCTTAATAAAAGTCCCACAGATAAAAAAGTTTTCAATTTTCTAAACAAATATAGTGATTTTTACAATTTTTTCCCCAACATATCAATGTGGTTGGACCAATTTAACTTGTTATCAAGGTACAAACCGAGATTTTTTATATAATCAGGATTTTCTAATTCCATTATGTCGTTCCTAAGTGTGAACATGACTTTAAAGGTTTTTCTTTATTTAACATTAGGCCATTATTGGCAAACCAGTAGGCTACTCAAGTTTTGGGTATAATATACACAGAACAGTGTTTGGGGTTCATTTTAGTGTAACCAGACCAATGTTTCATAATGAGACCACTTAAGAAATGCGACTCTTTAAATGGCACTAAAAATTTACCACATATCTCAAACACATGCCATGTTATACGGAATAGGCCTACACTCTGAACTTAGGTAAAATGTTCAACACTTACAATGCACCTACTGCAGGCGTACATTTTCTTTGAAATAATAATACCTGATTTTGCACTTGATATTTAATGCAACCAAGAAGTAAACAAAATATTAAAATGTATTTTCTGTAATTAGTAGGCTGTGTAGGCCCTATAGCCTAATACAAACACAAACTAGGCCATCACTATGAAACTTCATTATTTATTTTACAATATAGGAAAAAGCTGTACTTAAGTATAATTGCAGGAAAGTTTAATTAGTAATTTTATCAGCTTGGTCCCATTATCAGACATCACCCTACTTTAAAAATCAAATTACATTTAATCGGCATAGTTATGATTTTTCTTTTAAATTTTAAAATCTAAAATATGAAAATAAAGCTTATTAATTATCTGATTTTAGAGAAAAAGATTAGAGGTAAATAAACCNCAAAACACTGTTGTTTGATTCTGTAGAATCTCTTTCTCAATTTTATTGCACGCAATCCTGCAGTAAAACAGTACGTCTCCTGGTGAGTGTAGTAGGGAAATTATTAATTATAAAAGTTTCCAAATATTCTAGTTTAATCGCCTGCTTTGTGATTGTACTGGTTGTACAACACATCATACCTATGTTTTAAATAACAAGAAACTAACATTGCCACAGTTTAGATCTCTAACATTATTTTACTGAAATTTGAAAAACATCAAAATTCAGAGCTACATAGAATGTAAACAAAGTGTAGTCCCAAGAAATCAGGGGCAACTGTAGTCAACAACTTGTAATATGCACTCTAAAATTTATATTAACAGAAACAAAAGTTTTAGTTGGGACAAGAAAATTTCTTTGGCCTTGACCTTTCAATCACTCAAGAATAGGAATGGTAATAATAAAAAATAATATCAGTTGAATCACATGATGCTGTGGTTGACCTATTCTAATGTTGATTGGTACATAAGGTAAAAGACCCAGTAGTTGACAGTGTCCAGTTATTGACATACTTTGATTTATCTCAAAATAAAAATAATAAGGGAAATATTAAGAAGTTAGAGTATACAGATTTTGTGTCTTGTTCTAGTTGACAACACTTAACTGCACAAGATGACTGCTGTGCAATTAGTTATGTTCCAGTAAATGTTTTTGCTTACGGTACATATTAAAATGGCTGACAGTATTTAGATCAGCCGTAATACCAGTGGGCCTAGTTATTGACAAGGGGTGTCAATAATAGAANTATTCCATTTTTGACCTATCCCAGTTATCGATAAATGCTTTTGTAGGCTATATTATCCTTAATGTTGGCATACTATTTAACCCTCATATTAATATTGTATATTGTGTCCATGCTTATAGCCTATTGCCAAAATATCATGACATAATGGTGTCAAAGTGCAGCAGTAACTATCAGTAATACCACCTTCTGCAGTAGTGTTAAATTACTTTCTTAACTTTTTAAACCTAGATTTAGGTAATTCGTACATACTGAAACATTACGAATACCGTAGGCCCTATGTTTCAAGGAGTTATTTGTGAAAAAAACTAGGCAAAAAATTAATAAATGGCTATTAACTTATTTGCTTTAGAATGCAAAATACTTCTCAGACCATCAATAATTGGGGTTTTTACCAGCAAACATTGACAGTGTAGGGCCTACTAATGTTATATGTCCCAAACTTCCATTGTGTGGTACCCACCCATGTTCATGTTGTACAGTTTACAGTATTCCTTAAGCCCAGTCTCAGCTGTCTAGTGGAAGGGGGTCATTGTTCATATCATTAGTCTTAGCAGTACATAGTGTAAGTGCGTAGGCCTATACGGGAAATAAACTTTATAAGTCCTCTGTGAAAGATATTTTTTACTGAATAATTTATTTTTTATGTCCATAACAATGTTAATACATGGAACATAGACCGTAACCAAAAGTAGTATTTGTTGTTTATTACCTCTAAAGCACACAATATTCTGTATGTAGGAAGTTATGTTGTAGGGCGATTATCGGACTTGTAGAGATCTCACAGGCACCTACAAAAACACCCAATAACATTCGCCCTATTTCAGTGTTAGTACTTCCCAGGCTATCCAAAATTGTTTTCCATGTATAACAAAAATTGTCTATCTCCTGCAGTTCATCTAGTTATACATAAACTAAAGTGTTCCTAATAACCAAAAGATTTATTACTTACAGGACATTTGCAAAACCTAAAGCACGGCCATTTTTTACGCATCTGAACCAGACCTCGTCTCCACATCACTCTAGCAAAGACTAAAAAAGGGAAAGTCATTCTGGACGGTGTTGCCAATAGTTATATGTATTGGCATTTTAACACTTCTAGGGCACGACCGGTACAATTTCTGGNAATGCGTGTACATAAATTGCATTCACGTATTGCCAGAAATTATAATGTGCTAGTTGTACCGGTCATGCCTGCCTTAGAAGTATTAAAATGCTAATACATATAACTATTGGCAACACCGTCCAGAATGACTCTTCCTTTTTCCGTCTTTGCTAGATTGATGTGGAGACGAGGTCTGGTTCAGATGCATTAAAAATGGCCGTACTTTAGGTTTCGCAAATGTCCTGTAAATAATAAATCTGTTAGCTATTAGGAACACTTTAGTTTATGTATAACTAGAAGAACTGCTGGAGATAGACAATTTTTTTTATACATGGAAAACAATTTTGGATAGCCTGGGAAGTACTAACACTGAAATAGGTCCAATGTTATTTATTGGTTGTTTTTGTTGGTGCCTGTGAGATCTCTACAAGTCTGATAATCACCCTAAATTTTGTCAGCAATGTTTTACATAAAATTAGAGTAGTGGTAAGGGAAATGATACACAACCTAGATCACATTTTTTTTAAGAATGTTTGCTGTAGTGGCATACATAAAATGCAAATGAGACTAGATTATGAAATATCAAGTTAGTGGCTATGGCAGTTTACATTAAACCACTGTGTCCGAATAAGGGTATTAGAGTAGCAATTAAAATGGTTAGATCATGGTAAGGCCTAGATTATCCGAATGTGATATGAAGCTTAGCTATATTATTTAGAGCCTCTAGAAGTGATTTTACTATATAGGCCTATTTTCTTGTGTCCAACACTGGTGGTGTGCATCTTATAAATGTAATGCAAGTAGCCTAAGTTATTTACCACAACTATCATTCCTGTTAATGAAGTTTGATATTGTTTATAACAAGTTGACATGGTTTGCAATAAGTCTTTCCAATTTTTTTTTAGGGGTGGGGTGGGGGGAAAAAGAGAGCAAGATAGGCATGTTCTAATGGGATTTATACATGTTAAACTAGCCACGGTAGAATAGTTGTTAAGTAAAGCAGCTCTCTTGACAGAAGTCATATATTCGATTCCCACATAAGACTAGGTGCTGTGACTACTTTTCATCTCTTAAGTTTGCATTGTTCATTTATATCCATTAATCAAAATAAACATTGTTTGTCATCCTGAAATGATCCACCTGGTGACAGTAGTATGTAAAACATCATGTATGTGTTACACTACTCTAAGACTGAAGTAAACACTTTATAATACCAAAAAGCTGATTTAGGCCCACCCATATTAAAGGTTGTTTGACAATGTAACTGTTGTGACAGGGCTTTGGTGCTATATTCTTCTTTAATTAAAATAAAGGATACAGTGATATTAAGATAGGTGCCATTTTTACAGGAAATATTAGGGTATGAACATAAATGGGTTGCATAACAATAGATCTTTAATTAATAATGCCACTGCAAAACTAGTATTTTTAAGCAACTCATTTTTTTTAGTTAGAAAAAGTGTGGAAAAATAACAAAACACTTCATGTATGCACTTGATTTTGTTTAGTATTAATTCATTGAGAAAGGCTATTTTTAAATTAATTTTAGTCTAGGCTACATTGGTTATTGGTTGGTGTGTGTGAAAAGCTGTTTGGAAAATTCAACTACTGGAATAAGGAACTACTGATACATACACTACATACATGTAATGTTGTTAATAATAATCAATATAAGAAAATTTCATTGGACATATGTCATTGTTTAAAGTGTGAACTATTTTTACAATTATTAATAATACTTAGTTGCAAGTGAGCTGTTATTTTGGCTACTGTTTCATAGCAAAATACATGCCAGTTTATCAACTTGGAAAATTACTTCAGCAAGTAGGGCAGTACTGTACGTATTAGTAGCTTTCTTACATTAACATTGTAGTACATAATGTGTATTTGTGTCCGAATTTCTTTTTTTTAATATCATTAATGTTGAATATTGTTGGGGGAATAGGATGTCTGTACATTGAAGTTGTATTACTATGAAATTCCATCAACAGATGGCTCTGATATGCACTTGTTTCGAAGTTGCGAGGAACTGGAGTGTTTGTAAACAACTGCAGAAATGAAAACACCATAGTATTACTTTGTAGCTGAACGTGCCGATAAAAGGGACCAGCAGTCATAACAACACGCAAGATTAATTGACTTTTCTTCGCCTTGTGTTTTGCTTCGCACTTCAAGGGTGTCATAAGTCACAGTGAAAGAGCAGTGTACCGTCAAATGAAGCAAATAAATTAGTGCAACTTTGTAAGGCTAAATTATTTTCGTAGTAAATTAGAAGATAAATCTTTTGAGCTGAGTTAAGAACATTTCCAGTCAGCCTTCTTCAAAACAACCCGTATTTTATAATGGCAGTTAGGCGTATGCATGTATGATTTAATTAAAACTGTTTTATTTAATTTGATAAAAATCGTCCTCAATTGCGGCGTCATACCGCCCATATGTTATAATGGGTCATAACTCCCTTGGATGAAACACA
>KZ868966.1:86353-103127 GCA_003456935.1 Machilis hrabei | reverse complement strand
GTGCTAAAGGAATAAAGAAATAGAAAGAAGAGGCATGATGAAATACATAAGAACAAAATGTAACAAAGGTAGAAAAGAGGTGAAAACAAACGTAGAACCCAAAACTAAGAAAGATGGGAATAAGGAGAGCTACAAAGATAATCAGAAGAAAGATGGGAGAAGAAGAAAGTGAAACTATGAAGAACAGAGAAGTTTAAAAAAGGATAAAAAAAAATAACATATATAAGAAATACAACAGGAAAGTGGAAATTACGTTTGATTTAGGACCAGTCTTTTTTTTTTTTTTTTTTTGCTTTCCCTGTTCTGAATTCTGTTTCCCAACGTCCAATTTCCCTTTTGCAAGACGGCTTGCAGGACAAGGATCAGAGGCGCAATAAACACACCCTTAACGGACCTTTTCACTCCTGTTTCTCTAGCTTGTTTACTCCCCAGGGAAGAGAAATTTCCTGGCTATTCCCAGTTTTCTGGTTCAGCAGCCACCCTGCTAAGGTACGATGGACTTTGGGTGGCTGCCAAGCAGTTTACCTTGTTGACAATAGCCCAACAGCCACACTGGTGTGAACAGCTGCATTTTTTTTAATCAGAAATTTGTAGTTTGCAAATGTGGGACACTGATATGAGTTTCTCAGATGAAGAAGAAACTGATAATTGCCCATCAGAAAAGTTATTTTATGATAAGCAACCCGCGAAATGCAAAAACACCGTGAGTGCCAAAAGAGAACTAGGAAGAAAGCAAGTGTTTATGAACCTTAGTTTTGAAGGTTTGAAGATTGTATGTATCCGGGAAAACAGTTGCAAAAAGAACCAGGAAGAAAGCAAGTGTTTATGAACCTTAGTTTTTAAGGGTTGAAGATTGTATGTATCAGGGAAAACAGTTGATGGTAATGTGTTCCAGAGTTTGGAAACTCGAAGGAAAAAAGTAGAGTTGTAATAGGCCGTTCTGCGGGTAAAAAGCTTGACCGTATAAGGATGACATGAGGCACCTTGCCTAGTGGTACGAATATGGATGGCAACAGGAGGAATAAAAGATGAGCAGTGACCATGAAAATAACAGTAAAACAGACAAAGGTCAGATAATGCATGCCAATGTGACAGAGGGTGCAAAGAATCGGTGACCATCTGCAAACCTTGATTGGGACTTCTAGTAGACATTTCTTTCCTAGGCCAGCAGCACTAAATTTGTTTATAACTTTCTTCCACCTGTTACACTTAGTACCTGAATAACTGCATCTGTAGTTTTTTTTAAATTGTATATTATACTTAAGTAGTCTTTTGTGTTTTTTCTTATTAAGGTTCTGTGATCATCTGCATTTCATATTCCCTGCACAATCGTTGCCCTTTCAATCATTATTGTTGTATCCTGTTTTCCAGAGCTTATCAGTTTGCACTTTCATTTGATTTGGTTTACGAGAGGGAACTTACGAAAGTCGTACTAGCCACCTGATTGCAGGCTCGGTATGACCTAAAGATCAAAAGTATTGTAGAATGCAAAATAGGTAGTGGAATAGAACTGGCTCTTAAAGGTCTACTGAAAACAATGTGGTCAAAAAAATCTCCCAAACATCTATACCGTACAGGGGATTTAAACCTACAAAGTGTCAACCTGGAGTCTGGTACAATTTTATTTTATCTATTCGTAACTGCCCGGAAATAATTTTCTAACAATGTACGGAATCTTCTAATATATTAATTGAATATTAATGGCATATAATTAGAAAATACAGTAAAAAAAAAATAATGAGACATTATGTTTTGAGAAATATATTCTCTTCACCAGATGCATAATGCTAACATTATAGATATCATAAAATTTTAAGTACAGATCCTTCGCTGTACTTACAATNTTATGATATTTATAATGTTAACATGTACAAATGAAAGAAATGGCAGAACCAACATAGTGTCACTGTCCACTGTACTACTGAGCCAAAAGGTGCTGCCAGTACATTATGTTGTACACAATATAGCAAAGAATCATCTGTTCTAAAAAAATCTTTATGGAAATCTGTCATCTACATCTTACCCTGCAATCAACTTTAAGTCTTTGGCAGCAGGCCAAGAGAAAAAAGACCAGAAGGTAGTCTTCCACTTAAATACTGTAGTATGTGTTATTGATGTCATCCTGGTTTGCTTTTTGACAATAACATTTCAGCTTTTTTTTTAACTTGGAGGCTGTTTTTCTTAATACATTAAAAATTTCATTAACCATAACCCAAAACTTAGGCATCTGCTTACATACAAGGTTTGACCATTAAATACGGGGACTGTACTCATTACCCAAAACAGGTGAGTAAATTTACTAAAAATCAGTGATCATATTTATTTTCAAAAACACACTATTCTTTTTCTAAGTTAGGTCCTTAGACTTGAATGTAATATTCCAAGTATTCTTTCCATTTTCCAAAGGCAATTCGGAAGACCGCATTTGGAACGTCCTTTATAACACCCTGTGCACCTTACGCAAACTGTCGTCCTCACACATGAAGGATGAGAATTTTGGTTTGACTGAGCAGAAGTTACTTAAATCAGAGCAAAATATATTAAACTGTGCAAGCTCGCAACTTGTTCAAGCTTGAATATTTTCTTGAGATCCAGCCTTTGAACTGTGGACTGGAAGGAAGCTTGACTTTGAAAGGTGTTTTATAGAAAAGAACCTCCAGTCATCCCACAGCTGTGTCAAGTTCATGCCCATTTCTTATCGGGGCCAGCACCAAGCCTCCAAAAACCTGTGTAGGCAATCCATCTGAACCATTTATTTTGAAAACTATTTTTGCCATCTGATTTTTTTCTACACAGCTACACTTCAATACAACTTTGAACACAGAATCAATTTTTGTCAACCTGTGCATATGATCAAAAAGTGAGTTTTCATCAAGGCTTTTGAACTGCATAATTTGAAACTCTGTAAAAGGCACAGTTTCATGCTTTCTGAGTATGTACACTAAAAGAGGTATGGTTACTGCATGGATTTTTTATAAAATTGGTTTTACAACCAATACGATATAAACTAGATTATATTTGGTTTTGACTTGTGCTCTTCGGTCATCAGGCCATTTTGAGTATCTATGACCCAAGCCCAGTCCAGCAAAAAACCATTACCTCATTTGCTTATCTCCTGGTAACTCAAGTTTCAAAACTTGTTTTGTAAAACTTTAAAATAGTTTTTAATGTTTTCCTTCCCTTTTTTTGCTCTTCCTTTTATTAAGTCTGGAATTAAGTTTATGTTAATGAACACGGGCTTGTTCTAAGTTATATTTCAAAACATAAATGTGGATACATTCAAACAGCTTGCAAGTATGACTTCATACCTGGCCACCACTACGCACATACTTGTATCTGAGTCAGAAAGGGAAAAGGGACCTATCGTTTCCAGTTACAATTTAAAAAAAAAGCTCCCCAAAACAAGATTATGGGGAAAAATATAAATTTTCACTTTACAGATGGTTTTCTTTTCTGCATTCATCATCTTTTTTAAAAATTTTAGTTGCCATATTTTTGTCATTCACCCAGGTTTTACACAAATACTGTACTACACAATAAACTTTAATTATAAATTGAATTTGTACATTAAAATCAAACAAGGCCACAAAACAAAGAATCTTCAATGAGAAGCACACGAACATAGTTCAATCTATCTTCAGCCACACAAATGTATTCTTTGCTTTAACACAAAACAAAGTACAGAATGCATATCCAGTAACTATTTGTCTTATGTTTACTAAGCAAACACAAATTCAAAATTAAATAAAACACAAACTATGGACGACACTAGCTACACACCCACTACAGGTTTTTAACGGGAGTCAAATACGTTTAACACAAGCGCACTTTAAGACGATACTAATAAAACAAACAACGAGGCATGCTCATGCCACCACAAACTGGACAAGTATATTGCTTAAAGCAGACATATACAAATCCCAAAATAAACAAAGAAGCTTCATGCAGACTAAACAGAGCAAAGCAAGGTGAAGTGATGTGATGCCACCTTCGTGCATTTGTCCGTGTGGCAGCGAAGAGGCAAGGACGGCCATCTTGTGCCTCACTGCTCCGAGGAGCGGTTCTTCTAGGCGCTGGCTGTTCTCGTGGTTGCGGAAGCGCGTGTAGTAGTGGAGAAAGCGGGCCAATTCCTGCACCTGCTGGTTGCGCATCATTGCCTGCACCGAGCAAGGCACAGGATGGGTCAGGACAGAGCAGCAGAGTGTTTCACAAAACAAATGCAATTTAAAGATGCAATATAACTGCTCACTATTAACTTAAAGGAATAAACTAACCTAACATCCTTTTAAATTAATAAGTTAAACACATAAATCTAATTTTCTGGATCCTTTAAAATAATTCCTTATAATGTATTATTCAGTGCAGAGTGCAAGAACGGGGCACAGTAAAAAAATGAATGAATTATAATTCTTTCAGGATTGCGATATTGTCACTTATCTGGCAAAGGGTTGCAAGTCATCATACACTACATGTGAACTTCCTGTGCGAACTGAAAAAAATGGTGCATATTCACCCAGAAGCGGAATGTTTCAATTACACTAGTTAGTCTTTAAACTGATTTCCAGTACAATATACTTTTGGTTCTTATGGCTCTTCATCAGGTAAGTGGCGATATTTGCATAAATCCAATGGCAACATATCATTATCCAATGGCAACATATCATTAAATCTGTCCTTTTCATATCTCAGGCTGTTTATTAACTTTCTTACCTCACATTACAAACCAGAATCAAAACATTTAGTACAAAATAAACTGACACCCTTTATAGTATGAATCACTCTGCTCTCCACATTGCTTAGCAGTTATTCAATGGTGAAGAAATGAAGAGAACAGAATTCTTGAAATACTGCCTACAGCCTGACTTTTACCAAGTTTTTTTCTACCTGGGCAAGATAACACACTGTAAATTATTTTGAATTTTACATAATAAGTAAGAAAGCTGAAACAACAGATTACAGAATATCACCCTGTAAAGTGTTTTATGTATACTTTGAAAATATAACTTTTAAAAAACTCGTGCATAAAAGTTACAGCCCCTTTAATTTGATACTCGTGAGTTCTCTCTGGCAGCAGTGTGACCTTGCATTAACTGCTGTAGCTCCTTGGAAGAAACTATATAACATTGATGCTGAATTAGGTATAACTATTAATTTACACTACTTTGCTGTCTTAGTTACATTGTAAACTGAGAAACTGATAGTCCCCTGAAAACAATGCCTACACATATATTACGTTGCTCTGAAAGTAATGCCCTACATTTTTTTCCACCAGCCTCCAAATTTGACGTTTCCCGAATTTGTGTGCAAAATTATAGGCATTCCGACAGATACTGCGGCTGTAGTAGCCTGTTAAAATGGTGTCTGTGAACGACTCGCATTACAACCAATGAGCTGTAACTGAATTTGTGGTTGCTAAGAAAGAAACTGTTGTGAACATTCACAAACATTTGTGTGCTGTGTTTGGGAGTTGTGCAGTCCATATAAGCACTGTTGTTCGCTGGGCTCAGAGAGTTAAAGTTTCAGAAAGTGGAGAGATGGAGCTGCACGATCAACTGCGTTCAGGGCGTCCTGCAGCAACCACCACCACAGACATGATTCTTGTGGATGTGATGCCAAGAAGTGAGACAATCAATTCAGACGCAAACATCAAGACCTTGACAAAACAACCAGTGCTTCCGCCGAGTTCGGACTCGCAAGAATCCAGCAGAAATGTTGCTCCAGAACGACAATGCACGCCCTCACACAAGTCTGAAAACTTGGAAAGCAATCGCCAAATTGGGTTGGACTGTACTACCCCATCTTCCCTAAAGTCCTGATCTAGCTCTCTCTGATTTTCATCTTTTTAGGACACTTAAAGATGCACTGCGCGGAACAAGGTTTGAAGATGACGAGAGCGTGATTCATGCAGTGCAGACATGGCTACGTGAACAGGACAAGAGCTGGTACAGGCAAGTCATGCATGCCCTTGTTTCTTGCTGGCATAAGGCCGTACAAGTTGATGGGGATTATGTGGAAAAATAGTACATGTAGAGAAAACATTAATTTATATCGAGAGTGAATTTCATACATTTTGAATAAATGGTTTCTAAGAAAAAAAAAGCATGGCATTACTTTCTGAGCAACCCTTGTAGTAAGGCAGAATAGATATAAATAAAAGCATACACTTGGTGACCTTGCCTCGGTGTTGTCCAAGCATCTCATGTTAAGTTATGACAGGTGCCTTGCACAGTACCTTAGAAATACAAAAGTGATTTTCAGAGCAAATGAAATCTGGTCTATTATCAATCAGATCTGATACATATACAAAAAATGTCAAACCAAGATAAGCAGTCATTTAACATTACTGTGGAAACTAAGTTGTTCAGGCAGGCCTGCCAACAGCCGAGTAAAGCAAAAATTTAATTTTTTTATTATTATAAAAAATATGTCACCGATTTTGTTACTTTAACACGAGAACAAACATTACGTCTGTTTTATGGACTGTAATCTAATCATTAATAAAAAAATTAACTTTGATACAGATAATACTTTCCGAGGAAGTGCAGCATTGCTTGATTTCATTCATCTCATAGAAAGAAAATGACCAGTAAATGAATAATCATTTGTAGACAAGTTTCAACCATGCAAAGATGAAGTGGAACTATGAACAAGCAAATTGTTGCATCTGGAGTTTCAGGGTCAAATTTAGTTGGATTCCTACAAGAGTTCCATAAAGTACCTCGAAAGCTGCAAGAAATCACTGTTGAAATCAAGGAGGTCAATCCTGACGTAAAGTTNAATAGATATACAAAAACAAAATATACAGTTGTTATCTTTATTTTCAAAGATATGTCTTCAGTTCAATTTGATTATGGTAGCTACTGATATCAGACACACACTACCACAGAGAGAGCATAGTTATTATTTTTAATGGTAGCAAAACAGTGAGAAAAGCTGAATGATATTAAAAATAGTAAGCTGAAAGAAGTGACCACAAAAATATATAACCTGGAAGTAGCCAATGAGCTGTTGGGTGAAAATTTGAACACCAGGACTGAGGACATTACCATGTGCTCACATTTTTAATTCCTTCCTGAATTCTCACCACATCTACACACTCTTTTTAAAGTTTTGTTACACTACTGCTATCCAAGAGATGGACGACAAACCTCCTCCAGTTTTTACCAGCTCCTTCCACTAAAAGNAACGTGTTTTTCTAGCATACTAATTTCAATTACAGCTTGGCAATTTAATTCTTATAAGGGCAAAATATTATAAATATTGTCTAGTTTCTTAAGTTTAATATATTTCGATTTATTAAAAATATTTCATCATGAGTATTCTTCCTAGTACAGAACATGTCAGACAATAAAATGCTTTCTTCCGTCGTCTTACAACTCCTATACTGGAAAAAAAAAAACACCTGATATGTTAACCATGCATCTTGCTTATAATCCTTACTTATCTGATATCAACAGTCCTTCAACTTATCTTTAGTTAATAACAAACAGTATATGAAAAAAATTGTGAACAAATATTTCACAAATTATACATAAACAACTATGTTCAAAAACATACCTCGCTTATAAGCATTCCTTGCTTCTCATCTGCTTTATGCACAGCTTCAAACCGGTTGCATCGAAAATATCCACCAGTGACAGAGCTATGCTTCTTCCAACTTTCCAAGCACACCCAACAGAAATCAAATTTGCACTGTAATTGTAAAATGAAATAAATGTACATAAAAATCACCTTGTTACAACACTTAATCAGGCAATCAATACATGCATTAATTACCTTTGAGCACTTCATATGATTGCATCCTTCATTTTTTTGGATAGGAGATTTGCAATTTGGACATGGTTTAGAATTTGTCACCAACCAAAGGCAGTTAGCAGCATCTTCTGTTTCGATACAGCTATTCCGTAACTCTTCTGGCTTCACTTCAGAAATTTTGTGTTGCCACTCTAGCCACCGATCACAGCCACACGGTGCATGAGCTTCTCCAAGGCACTCCCTTTAGTGTCGAAAGAGAAAACGGCAATTAATTATTCAAAAGCTTACAAAGTTTTTCAATGCAAAAATGATACAACAACATACCAGCAAAAGAAATGGCCATTGCCACAGTCAACTGCATGCGAAGTGGAAGGCGGAGGATTTGAACTTAGAATGTTGAGCATCTCGGGCTGAACCTGTTCAATTTCTGGAAGCCTGACTGCACGTCCACATTCGGCTTTGGGACACCACTTAATGCTTCTGTTACTATCTACAAATGCCTGTCAATTACAAAGCAAGACACAAGTAAGTAAAAGCATTACCATCAACAAATATGCTTCAAAACTACATAGCAGCCTTACACTAATCTGTATTATACAGGACGATTCATAAATAAGTGCGCATATTTTGAGTAACGATACAGTGACTAAAGACGAAAATGTTTTGCCAATACACTTGGTGCTGCAGACGCACCGTTATGTCAAGAAACGANAGTTTGTTTTGCTATTTGGGCCCTATCGTTGGCGCAGGACTCAACGAATTCAGCATTTAGAAATAAACATTTTTATTGCACAAATGACCAATTATTTTCAACAATGGATGGAAGTGCCTGCCGTTCATTTCATCGCACAATTGCGCCTGTCTGGCCATGGGCTGTTGAGTGCGTACCCGTATCAATCATGTTGGCATTAGTGTGAATGGTAGACAACATGTGAATATTCTTTTTGTCTTTCCATTTCAGGGCCATCAAATTGTGACTCGATAAAGTTTTCAGTTTATAACATAGGGTTTAAAACTGATTAACAGGTGTAAATTAAGAATTAGGGGATTTAGAAGGGTTAAACTGGAGAGTTATGTTCGAAATAATAGCCTACTATTTTAATTTAAGCAAAAACTTAATTGTGAAGCTAAGTACGCCATTTCTTTCCATAGGAAGGCAGTGTGTAGTCAGTGTATTCTATTTGCTTGTAATATGACGTTTTATACGGTGTAGGGATATCAAGGACAACGAAATGGTGAGTTATTAATTATTCAACAAAATAGGATGCAGTTAGCGGAAATGTTCTTCTAAAAGTGAAAATAGTAAATTAACGTAAATTATGGAACAAAAAGGAAAGACAAAAACAATTCAATTTAAATTTCAACTCCGAACTAAATTTTTCGAGGAACTAGATGCCGGGACTAGGAGTGATTTGGATTGCTGCCTTAAACGAAACAATGTGAAGTGTTCTTAAACTTCTGTCGTGTTTGTACNAATCAACAATGAACCCGAGGGCGACAATGGGAAGGTGTTGGAAAGATACATACAAGAAGTGATTTGTAGCTCAGAGCGTGCAGTCACCTTAATTTTGGTCCATTTTAGGCCTAACAGCAAATACTGAACACGTTTCCAACCAAATTCAACTTAGCCTTCGTTTTTCCGNCATATTAAAATGCATTCGAAAATTGGGTGATATAATTAATTAACAGCGTCACCTTGCGACCGAACTTAATCACAGCTGCAAAACCCGGTAAGATCCAACCATTTATTACCTTATTATAACCGAGCTCGGAAGGAATATTCCAAACATTAACTCGTTCCATAATTGCTACAGTGAGTGCAACGATGTTTAGGCCTGAACTAATTTGAATAGCGCTAACTGTAATGCATGCTAACTATACCATCGACTATAAACTGAAGTGACTATTTGTGGGATTTAATTGCTTGTGGGGTTGGTATGTACTTTTGTGTGGGTGGGAATGTAACTGATTTAGATTAGGCCAATAAATAGCCGGTTGACCCGAATTCCTCGAGCTGTTGTGTTTGCTTTCTTAATACTAGGAACTATATCTGGTCTCCACGAACCTAGCTGTGGTATATTGATGCTAAAGGGTAATTTGTGTGTTTAATGATGGGGTGTAAAATATTAAATTTGTAGAAAGAAAAAAAAGGGGGTAAATTGGGAGATGTTGTAACTTCTCCTTGTTGGAGCTTAGTTTTGGGAAGAACTTTGGTCATGTTTTTTCTGTTACTTTTCACGGTGCCTACTGCATGTGTCCCAATTTGTAGAAGTTTATGGAAAAGTTCTGGGGAAGAATACTCTGGTTAAATACTACATATGCCAGCCTACCTTTGAACTTCACAAGACTTTCGTCAATTGACACATTTTGTTCAGGAGTGTAAATTGTTTTGAAATTCTGATTCAAATAATCTAACACATTTCTTACCTTCCTTAGTCTGTCACTTGTGTCAGCAGTAACACTGTCACTGAAGTGAAGGAACTTAGCTATTTGAATGTATAGTTTGTACAACATAGTATTGGTGAAAATTAGAGTTTCAACAATTGCTCTCTTTGACCAGTATGACTGGATATTATATTTTTTCCCTTGTNACATAATGACACACAACGAAAAATAACCTTTCAGTTCGTCAGGAGTTGTCAGCTAAAGCCTGCTTATCTATTTGTTGACTATCATACCTTTTGTTTCCTGGCTTACTGTATTCCAAAAGTCATCCTCTACAAACTTTGAAAACACATCACACTCAGTAAAATTATTACCAAGGCCTCGCACAACCACTGGATTTACACCAGGACTGCTTGTAAATAATATATCTAATGGTTTGTTTGGACAGTCATTCCAAACCCAGTCTACAGGAGTAGGCCTACACTTTCTTTTGGTTTGCAGCTCCTCTGCCCTATCACTAGAACTTTCATCATCACTTGACACTTATTCACTACTGCTGCTAATACACTATGCACTAGACTCACTCACATAAGTTTTATTTACATATTCACCATCAATTTCCACTTCACTATCATCATCTGAACTGTCAATTTCTAGTAGTTTTTTTTACATATTTCTTCTTCAGTTAAAAATTTACCTGCACCATCCATGTTGAATGACACTTGTATGTAAACAACCAACAAAAGATAAATGTAATTCAAAGATCCAAGAATTCAAAGAAACTAAAACAAAACGATCGAAAACCATTCAGATTTCAATGTTTCAAATTGACACATCAACTCCATCTATCAGAAGTTTAGAATACTATGTCAAAGTGGATGACGAGTCAGACTCGTCAAAGTAAGGCAAGGGGTTAACATGTACATATTTTTTTCCAATGTCTTACAAGTTGTTTTATGCAGTCAATTAAGAATTCCATACTTTTCCCACTGATCCACAAAATCACACCCTCCTTCACCTTGTCTTCTGATTTGTACAGAGAGCCTTTCAGGTCTCTTTCGAGTAAAGGAAATGAGCAGAAATCACATGGGGTCAAATCCAGGCTATAAGGAGGGTGTGGAATTGAAACAAACTTCTTCTCTATCGTAGCCATTGTCACATGCTAAGTGTACAGTCTTGATCCGAAATATTGTGATGCCACAAATTCGATCTTGACAAACAATAGTTAACTGTAGTTTGGTCAATACAGCCATTACCATAAACTATCTTTAATCGACAAAAAATGTATGTGGAATCAAACTTTTTAGCAGTTAAAAACTCAATGTTCTTTGTATTAATTGCATTGACAATACACATTCACCACTTTTACATTTACATGTACTGTCCAAACACGGTTCAGCCAACTGAAACGAAACTTTGCAAATTTGTAGCGAGGACATGTATCAGCACAATGCTACTGCATGCATATCTCTGGCTGAATTGGTTAGAGCACAACAAGGTGGTGGGCATTTAGTTTTCAGCTTAGCCTTGTATTGTTGAAGTGTTGTGTAAAACGGCCATCAATGTTCATTTCAAGTGTACACAAGCACTTAAACTTGGAGCATTTTTCTCAAAATAAATACGAGGGTCATCCAGAAGGTAAAGAACGTTTTGGTTTAACTCACTGAAAACAAAATATATCAAAACAAAACTTTATTCACATTAACCCTATTTTTCAACATAGACGCCATTGTTATTGAGGCACTTATCATAAAGAGGCACAAGTTTCTCAATGCCTCTGTTGTACTCGCCTCCTGCCAATGACTGTAGCCAGGAAGTGACTGCTTATTTGAGCTCTTCATCATTTTCGAAGCATTTCCTCCCAAAAAACTCCCTTCATTTTCGGGAAAACATTAAAGTCGGGGCTGTAAGGAAGGTGCTCAAAAACGTACCACTTGAAACGTTGAAGTTCTTGTTGTGCTGCTGCAGCTGCATGAGGCAGAGCATTGTCGTGAATGAACACGATCCCGGCAGACAACATTCCACGTCACTTGTTTTGGATGGCGCGTCGAAGTCGTTGAAGAGTCCCACAGTTGGCTGCTGAAGTTATTGCCTCCCCCCTTGGCATGAATTCCACAACTGAATAACACTGCNGATTTCATACGTGGCAGGATTTTTTTATTGTTGTCGCCATTATAAAAAATTGCCAGTAACACAAACGTAACCGCACAGCAACGAGCCTCGGCTCAGATTGAGGCAGGGAGGGGAGCTAACCGGCACGCACGAAGCCGCTGTGGTTGGGGACCTGCGCGTGGCGTAGTGCGCAATCGTTCTTTACTTTCTGGACGACCCTCGGACATTATAAACTCACTGTTGGTTGGTGCCAAAGGTAAAATTAACAAATGATATACAATTTGGAGACACTGAGATATAACAAGTTTCAGTTAAATTTATGGAATCAAATTATCCAATCACACAAATTGACANCAGAAATCTTGTTCAATAAAAGACACGCACACTAACCTTAATGTCAAACTGTAGATACCTTCTTGCCATTTCTGGACTGACTAGTTTCTCTATAACTTCCACAGGAACAAGTATGGGACATTCATAGGCCGGACAGAGAATGTGATGAGCATCTCCTTCTTGAATTTTGACAGTCAAGTAACTCTCCCAACACGATGAGCAAAAGCGATGATTGCAACTTAGCAAGACTGGAGCATCCCACACAGGTATTTCCCCAACACAAATCTCACACTGCAAAGACAACAACACACAGTTATTTCCTAATAATTATAATATATTAATATTTTTCAGTGTTTAAAATGGCACAGAGCATGTCAAATCGGTGAGCTATTAACTAATTCAGAGTATTTTGTGTCTTTTTGGTGGAGTTTTTCTATTTTTTAGGTATTGTGTAAGTTTTTGTAGTTCTAAGTAATTTTCGAAACGTCGTACTTCCAACTTAGAACACTATTTTGTGTGACGACCTATTTACATGTATATATTGCTAATGTTATTTAAATTTCGTATTTTTATCAACAGGCCAGGTTAATTGTAATTCTATGTATTTTTATTACTTTTGTATTGTATTTTCTGTTTTATTCTGTGAGCAAAGTATTTCGGATAGTATTCGAAAAGTTGGAAGTTTTGCTGAAGGAAGACGACATCTGTCGAGTGAAAATGCGTCTAGGTTGCAGGATTTAAGGTCAGCCTTCTACCAGTCGACAGGTCACGCGGTCAACGCGGACGAATCACAGCTTTGGAACTGACTCTTGCTAAGCTCAGCAGACGACAGAATACGGGAGTTCTATGCTTAGCAGCATCAAGAAAGGTCAAGACGTATTTCTCTACGCTTCAATTTAGAACACGTTGTTCTAAACCATAAAAAATTGCCTTTCTAAGCAGAAATTATTGCGAGATACGTTNCAGAAGTTCTCCAAATCGCTAATTACTAAACTGACGAGTTAATTCGACTATTAAGCTAATCCTAGTTAAAAGCCCATTTAATCTGTACTCTTTTCAGAATATTGCTAATTCTTGGCCAGCAAAGCAGATAATANGAAGTTTAATTATAAATTAGCAGCCTGGAGCAATACGCCGTTCTATATTATGGCATTTGCTATCAGATATATTAATATTCATGACTTTTACGGCAGTTTCAAATTCCGAACTTTAAAAAAAACATTAGATCGACGACTCTAACTTAAAATTTGATGTAAGAAGGCAGTCTTCGTGACTGGCGCACTCCATTGGGAGTAAAGCTTTCGTACTTTCGACGTATTTTTTTTGTAAAGCTAGCTCAACGAACTATTTAATTGAAACAGGCCCGAACATATTCTTTTTATGTAATTATTATATTGAATGTGGACAAGTAAGTTTGTGGAAATGTTGTAATTCTGGAGAAGACGGTAGGTGTGTGGAACGTTCATGTATGTGATTTTGAAAATAAAGTGTTCTATATCCTATTTGAATTTTATGCAGATTTATTACTCTGTTCCTGTCGGCAACCTCTTGTTCCTAAGTCACCTGGTATTCCCATGGCCACAAAGGAGTCAAGTGACAGATTAGCTATTCTATGGGAATACTCAAGCACAAATTGTAATAAAAGCCAGTCTAACATTATTAAGGTCACCCAATTGTACGGCATATAAAAGTATTGGGGTCACCCCTTATTTTAGTATATGTGATGTAATCAANAACTAACCCCACTATTTGCCAATTCATGCTTACTATAATCTCTGCAGGTATTGCAGATAGTCCCGGTGAGTCTTGGTATTCGGGTACCACCTCTTCTGGGGACATGGGAGGTTCCGTCGATGCAGCTTGCAGGGCAGATGCTGGGGGCTGAACCCCAGCCAACTGACAACACTGGACAGGGTCTTTCATCCATTTCTCCAACAGTGCTTCACGGGACCATTCTAACAGTGATTTAAATGGGAAAAGGAGTGAGTAAGATACTATTCTGGAAGATTAAATTACATTTTAGAAATACAAAGAGATGACATATTTGTTTAATCAGTAACAATATACAATTTATTACTGAAAATAACATTTTAAATTCATCATAGTGCACCAGTTTGCTCAATATAAGCAATTCCACACACAAGTTTGATAAAAAGTACAATCATGCACGAAAGGCGATTTACAGATTTTTATTATTATTATTATTTATTGTTCTGAACATCAAAGAATACCATCATACTATAAAAGCAAATATAAACCATTTTATAAAANAACCACCAATCATTGCATACACAGGGAGACATTTAATAAAACATTATTCTAACAAATTAATGGTATCATCAATTTTAATGTTTACTTTACCATAACGCCAAGAGTCAAGTACGACAGAACACT
The DNA here is from genome assembly GCA_003456935.1 of Machilis hrabei. Taxonomy (NCBI): domain Eukaryota; kingdom Metazoa; phylum Arthropoda; class Insecta; order Archaeognatha; family Machilidae; genus Machilis; species Machilis hrabei. Next base: position 88,148 of record KZ868966.1, on the reverse strand, counting down.
GACAATAATACTTCATTAAGCCCGATGAGAAGAGCAATTACAAATAAAATTAATCTCATGGCATATTGGATAAATTTAATTTAATTAATAAAATGAAATACCGTTTTTAAAACTTTTTTTACTAACAAAAATTTAAAACAGTATTTTTTAAACATATTTAATATAATGGATCAAACATACCCTTTATGTTGTGTATATTAAAAAAATACTTTTAAGATCTTCATCTGTGGAAAATAAGTTGAGAATGTTTGCAGGCATCTTTTTCTCTACACAAAAATTTGCCTTGTTGATAAGAATTTTGTGACAGTAGAATAATTATATTTTAATACATTCCTTTCATTTTTATCATTGTCAGAGGTGTTACAGATTTTAAATATTTGGTTACAATATCGTAAGATGANATTGAGCAGCGATTAAGTTGCAAACAAATTCCCCAAAAGTAATCCCTCAGTTATTGTGTAACCTGTAGTTTTCATTCAACACAAGGAGTTTATCAACCACAGTTATCTAGCCACAACTAGTCACCACATACCTACATAACGAGGTGGATCCTTAACTAGTACATTAAACCCAAAACTGGTCATCAACCAATGTTCAGTCCAACTTATTGTCATTTAAAAACAATTTTTACAACAAATTTCCACTTAGCATAAATAAAAATATAGACTTTTCTGCTACACAAGTCACCTTGCAATACCTTAACATCTTAAGGATAATTAAATTAAAGCACCTTTAATTTAACGACAAATACAAAATCTTATTTACCATTGTCTCGTAAAAGCGCTTCTGCAGTAAACAGCGGAATGTGAAGCATGTCGGAGGTCTCCACTAGTAACTGATCTTTTGCTTCCTGCAGATCTTGGGTTCGTAATCCACTGTAAACTTCTTCCGATTCCATGCCTCCCCAAAGTTCGGCTTCGTTTACATTGTCGGGACTCTCTGTGAAAACCATTTTCGATTCTAGGAACAGAGCAATGTCGTGGTGATTTCCTTTCATTGCCATGTCACACGGAGTAAGCTTATCTTTGTTCTCCACGAAAAGAGGTGTTCCATTGGCCACCAAGAGCTCCACACACTTTTTTAGGCCAGATACGGCTGCATAATGAAGAGCAGTGTTACCTTTCTATTAACAAAAAAAGAAAAGGATTGCCCATTATAAAAACTATCATGTAATCCGTAAATAAAGGCAAAACTACAGAGTTTTACCAATCAAGGTGAAAAAAAACATATTTTCCCTAAAATTATTTAGAATAGACACCAAGTCTAACATGAAGTAAGACTCAAAGACAAATACGATTTAAATTTACACAAAGTNTTTTAACCTTCCCTTAATTACACAGATGTACACAAAAACTGTACTTTCAGAGTTGCATGGTGCCAGAGCAATTTGTTACATTCTTTTCTAGAACTGAAAACTGAAGGGGATTTTTATGATTGACTCGTTTTCAGTAGCTCACATGTATGTTTCTGTTTTATAAAAAGCGGGAAGTCAATGAAGTAGGATCAATTTCAGTACACATTAAAAACAAAATGGCATATTTTGTGCACATTTTAGAAATCAAATTTATCAGTTTGTACAATAACAGAAATTGGACAGTGCAAAAGCAGCATATTTTCACTAAATTTGTTTCTGACAAGGGAACATTTCCAACTGGGGTAATAGCTTTTGGGAAAAGGAATATACCATCTTACAGGTCTTGAGGCGTAGATTCCAAATCCGCTTTCAAAACCTGCGGAATCCTAAAGGAAAAGGTCCTAAATGGCCTTCGAAAATGGCTCACTCCGGAGCAGTGGC
>KZ868966.1:32988-51997 GCA_003456935.1 Machilis hrabei | reverse complement strand
AAGATGTCCTTTTTATTTTGACAACCATAGACACAACACATTGTCATCGTGTATTCTTATTTAACAAACTAAAGGAAATTGAAAACGGCTGTTTATTAGACCCATGGCCATGCTATAATACGTAGAAACAAACGCAGATCAACAAGCGAAAGGCCGGTAAGACAGCGGTGCCATCTGCGTCGAGCTTATCGTATACAACCCCATTGGAAGGAGGTCCCAAGACATCACCAACAGATGATCTTGAACAAAATGGAATACAGTGGACTTGTACAAACAGGTACCTACAGTANGTTGTATCTAGTATGGCTATATACATATAGAAGTCTACCAATGCACTACCATGCCATACAGCAACTAGGCAAAAATGAGCAGATGTAGTCACAATAAACTATAAACATAAAAGTTACACTGATACTTTGTTATTAATAACATGCAAGATCTGTGACTCTTTGCACTTCTTGTGAAGACAATGTGTAGGCTCGTCCAGTAGGTGTTTGCAGATCAACTTTTGTGAGAATATCGGTCTTCTTCACTAAACATACATCTGGCCTTGAAGGATATGTAAATCAAGGAGATGGTCCATGAGGATGTAAAAAACTAATATTGATCTCATCTGAATCTTCATTAACCCTTTCAACACAACCTACCCACCAGCGACAATCATACATGCATGTAACGAATCCTGATACGTCCTTCAGTTCTAGTTCATGAAGTTCTACATCCAGAGACTTCTCCACAGTATCATCGGAATTTGAGTATAATTTAGTATGAACAGTGTTGATACTAGTGGGTATGGCACAATGCAGTTTCGTTGTACCTAAAATTGTACGGATGCTTTCAAAACGTTAGGTAACTAACACAGCCTCCTCATCATATTCCTTAATGGTGGTGTAATGGAAGGAACATGCATTAATATTGTCTTAGGACCATTCAAAGAGTTGTCTGGGTGTCATAATCTGGGAGTCTTATGGGGATTGTTAACTAGCATATGCAGCTAGACATTTAACAGTACCTGCTACACCATTACAGGGTCCTTTACCATGGGATATGGCAAAGAAATACCACTCGGCTGACACATTGAAATCTGTATGATAGCAGAGGTTGATAAAGTTTTTTCTGTTTTTATATTGTGCTGCCAACCCATCTAAGTAGTAAATATGCTTAGGTATCCTGTGAAATTGCATAGTCAAGAATTTAATTAAATGTCGTTGGAAAAGATGGACACCAATTGTATAATGAATGAGGCAATCAGAAATTACAACATATGAAACTTGTTTTAAGTTTTTACGGAAACAGGTGTAGGCACACATGATTATATAAAAAGGAGAAAAGAGATTTCTTACCGTACACCGTTTTTTCTTTGTCCTTTGATATTTTGCCAAGTTTTATGCCTCTGGCCTTATCAGAAAGTCACTTACACTTATGTCGTCATCAAAGAAGCCATCTGATGAAGCCAGAGGCGTAAAACTCGGCGAAATATCAAAGGACAAAGAAAAAACGGTGTATGGTAAGAACTCTTTTCTCCTTTTNATGTAATTGTATGAAACATGACCTATTTCATGCATTTCTGGGTTCGTGTAGTAAGCCACAAAAGGATGAATTGTGGCTTTTGCATTGTTCCAGTGGAACTCTTGCACCTCATCCTGAAGAATAAAGGCATAGTTTTTCAGCAAAATGTGGTAAAAGCTGTTGTAGTTTTGTTTCAAATGAATCCAGAAATTCATCAGTAGAATTTATTACAGTTTGAAGTATTGTTCTATCTGTATGTATCTACAGTCTGTACATTCTCATCAATTCCATTCATGTCAAACNTATTTCTAATATATTCTTTTAACTCTGACATGCCTGGACCGTTTCCACATGCTCCTAAGTAACATGACTGTAGAGGAGGGTTACATATAATCCGTGCAAGACAGTCTTTGTAAGAATTACTGGGATTATCATTAGGTCTCGTTAGTTCCTTCAGTTTACAACCTGTAAGTATGAGTTTAGTGTTCTGATGTATAGTGCAAACACTAACATTATGGGTCCCACTTGTACCAGCCAATACACAGTTTTTGGGTTGCAATTCACATAACTTGGGCATTCCTATTTTCAAATTTGAATTACTCTCTTTAAACGAGTTGTACACTTCTTTCAGATTGCTTAGCACCAAACGCTTCTGTTTGTGGACTCGCGAACCATTTTCTCCAATCGAAACAGTCTTTCTTCCCAGGCATACAACAACTCATTTCATCACTACAGTAGAACGCTTTCACAAGGTTGACTATGTTTTCACTCAGGACCCTACCAGGCCTAGGATTAAGTACCGTAGAGTTAATACACCATGTTCTTTACCAGTTGCTTTGCTTTTCTTACCATATAATTATAGAGGCTCCAAATTCAGNNTCAACTCTGCTCATGCTCTAACTCTTCGGTAGCACTGTCAATATTTGGATCTTTTCACTGTTAGTAGAAGCAACTTTAAATTTATCCTTCAGTTGTTTCACTATTTCAGAATCGGCATTGGGCAGGCAAGCATCACTTTCTTTTCCATTGCATGGTACACGCGTTTCTGTCTGTACTTCATCAATTCTTAAATTTTGTTTGTGAATATTGTTTTTTGTGCATTCTTTTCTTTCTAACTGGAGTCTCTCCACGAGTTTTGAGACTATCATTCAAACCACTTAAAGCTACTTTTGCAGCAATCCTTGTGACTTCACTGTCCAATTTGCGTGATTTTGGGCCTGGCTGTAGCGAACACTCTTAAGTTAAAAAGAAAAATATAAAGGGTGGGCTATTTCAACTTTTTTCCCGAGATTTAAAATTATTTTTTTTTTCAGGTCACACCAGGAAAGAGAGGTGATAATTTGGTTGAGGAAGAAGAATGCATATTAGTGCTTGCACCTTTTCAACCAGTTCCCAAAATTCATTTTGGGGATGTGAAAATAAACACCACAAAGACCAAGTCTCTGTTGGTAAGAAATCCGAAGAATGGAGTTGCAGCAGTAAGTAAATTGTGTAAATATTTGTCACTTTCTGTTCTTTAGATTTCTGTGAGGAAAGAAAAGTTTTTTTATTTATATATTGCTAGTGGAGATACCTGTTCTTCGCACATTTTGTTTTTGTACCGCTCTCCTAAGAAGTAAGAACAGAATCCAAGGAGCTAACTGTGTAAGTGTTAATGCTATACCTGAACAAAAGCGTCCAAACGTCACGCGTACTCGTGCATCATTCGGTTATTATTCGGCTAAGCTAATAGTGGCAGTTGAGACTGGAGAGCAGCTTTTGATATTTATAGCATTCAGAAATTAGTTAATAATAATAATAATAATAAAACGTCTTTATTTCGCAGGCGAAGGTTCGGCCAACAATGGCCGTTCTTCCCCTTAACCTTTGTCACCATATTGTGACTGATCATAACACATTGGAAAATATAAATACAGTTTGACACTTCAATTACTGCAGGTCTGAAAAAAAAACGACTATTAATTAATAAATGTATCTTTAATGCAAATACTTATTTGACAATTCTCGTGGGCAACACTCGCTGGTCAATGTGGAAAGTGCTTTAGGAAGTGAGGTCTTACAATTGTTCATTTTTAATTTCAGGTGACATTGAATAATTATGCTGCCAAAGACAATGTTCATCTTAATGTGTCAGACCTAGAACTTGGTCCACATTCTGAAGAAAAATTACTCATATCCTGGTCACCTAAGCAGGGTGTACAACTATGTGGAACACTGCAGCTGAAAGTTGATGGAGGATTTAAAATAACTATCCTTATTACTGGCACTGTTGTCTATCCTCTGAAGGTATGTCCATTTAGTTTTTGTGAGGGTTAATTTTCACACAAGTGAAGAACTAATTTTTTTTGCCCTGAAAGTATTGAGTAAGTCTAATGTTTTAGTAATTACACTTTAATTTGTAAATGGTTGAAACTAAGGGAAGATGATTTGGCACAGACAACCATTTTTATGTTTTCGATTAATAACTTTGGTCACGTGCATCCCACAGAAGAATATATATGGATATCTGTTGTACAGTTAACATTATGTGCAACATTGATAAAATACATACTGGGTACAGGTAAAATACAACTAACTGTCCAAAGTCGCAAGTTTGTCTGGATTTGGTTTGTACCTTTGGCTAGTGCAGAAAAGTTGCCTTTCCTGGTAGAAAGAACAGGGAAAAAAGATGAGAAATCTGCTTGCATCCCAGTTCCACATTGGCATCAAAGTTCCAGATTTCAGAGCGGATATGCTGCCAGTCTTGACATTAAAAGCCCTCTAAACTTAAAATGAAAGTGGTATTAAAGAAAGAGATCTCAATTAGAAAACTCTTTTTGGTTTTGTATTATTAAGTTTGAGTGTTATTGTATTGCAACAAAAATACCTCACTGTTGTGTTTTTGGGTGTTCAAAAACTTCAAATAGAGATCTCGTAAGTATCCATGCATTTCCTGATCAGAAAAGTTCACTGGTTAGATTCAAAGTGGGATTAATAGAATACATAGTCATGATATTAATCCCACCTGAAATTCTATCGTTTGTTCAGAACGCTTCACTCCAAATTATTTTGAAGATACGTCAAGGCCCCGAAATGAATTGTTAAGTAGTAAAAATGGGATGCCAACATAAGATATGACATGTAAGATCTAAAAAGGAAGGAAGAGAAAATCACGCAAGACCTAACCACTTAACGCCTAATTTTACATTTGTGTTTGTGTAAGGAGGATTACCAAACAGGCTTGAACTGTGGATAACCAGAATGCTTGCTGGTTGAGGTTGCATTTTGTTGGAGGGTATAGAGTCCAGACTACATGTAAAATTGTACTTAAAATTAAGAACTTTATATAGTTCACTAGTCAAGAAACTGAAATTTTAAAACCTTAATTTTATTTAGGATGGAAAAGAATTTACCCACAAGATTTATGAAAGTCATAACAGTGCAATTGGTAAAACTANTTAGAAACTTTTTTATTGGAATAGTTTATTCGCTCTCGGAAAAGCTTTACTGCTAAATGTTGGTAATGGTAACCCCGCTTCGAAGATTAGGGTGTCTCTGACTAACCACCATTTGCCAAGTTGCCACTTTGGCGTTTTATTCTCGGGTGGAGAGAAGAATTAGAGGCGGAACACAGTTGTCCTTTACAATCAAACGTGGCAACCGTGGAAAGACAATCTTTAGAGGACATTACCTCCCGATGTTTAGAACTTGTCAATTCCTTCTCCAAATTACTATAACACCCCCAAAAGCCCATCTGCAAACAATTAACAGCTTTTTTTTTCTTGCAAAATGTTCTTCAGAGAGCAAACTGACTAGAAGTACAGCAAAAATTATCTTTTTTGGAAGATGGCAGCATACATGTAAAGGTACAATTTTGTGGTGTGTGAATCAAATACAAAATGGAAAAGTGCTAAAGTGTAAAATAGAGGTGTTCTATACTTGGCAATTTTGAAATATTTTAGAAATATGTAGTAAAAGCATTTTTAACATAAGATTTTTTTTCTCTCCAAAAATAGAGGCAGATAAAAAAGAAGCCACTGGGTCACCGTAACTTCAGCACATCACTGCCTAGAAAAAATTTTCCTGCAAATCTTCGGCAAAAATCAGTAAAGAAAATAAGTCCTTGCAAACAGCCACAAAAGCTACAGCATTCATTGCGAAAAGCAAGACCTAAGTCTTCCCCTGAAAAATTGAATGAATCTCAGCCTGCATGGACAAAGAAAATTAGTTTTAGAACATCTATGTCTTGTTTTACAACAACAGTAAATAGTAGAGAATTTGTAGAGATTCAGGACGGTAAAGATCTTCCTGACTGCGACGTAAAAGAGACTCCTCTTAGACGTAAAACATATGTGTGTAAGCAAGATACCACTGGGAGAAGTAGAAAATGTGAGAATAAGGAAAATGTGCCAAACTACAAGGGAGTTAATAAGGAGAGTAGTTTATCTGGTTACTCAGACATTCATATTGTGGAGAAAGTTCGTCCATCGTCGTCAAAAAGTTCTTCAAGCCTAGACTTGGATGATAGTTTGGAATATAAACAAAAGACTAATTTTAAACATTACAGACTTTTAAGCGATGATCCAGTTGAAGTGGTCACACCTTCAAGTTCACAGGAAGGCAGAGGTGGTTTCATCCAGAAACTCGATAAAGTGACAATATTTACTCCAACTCCCTGCAATACCAAAACAGAACATATCAAGGGGAATACAGCAGCAAGTACGTTACTTTCTCGACATAGAAGTCCGAAAGACGGAGACTCTGATGTTTTTTACTCTCCCTTATCGACTCCAGGAGCTCTTTCACTTGGTGACGCCCCGTCTGCTCCTGTTAGACGTGAAACCTATTTTGTTTCTGCAGACGCAGTATCGCCAAGTGTACAATCCATTTTGAACACAAAAACCATAAACGAGCAGATTGGTGAAGGAAAAACTGATACAGAGTTGGAAGACAGTCTAAATACACCAGTAGCTGAAGAAAATGCTAATGGTAAAAAAAAATTGGGGCCTTGCAACTCAACTGAAAACGTTGTTGAGCAAAATGCAACACCTGCTTTATTGTATAATTTTGTAAAGAAGCTAGAGCAGTCATTCTCATTCACGCCCACACCACAGAAACTAGGACATTCAGTAACAAACATTACCTTTGGAAATGAATGCACACCGATTCGAAAATCAATTTGTAATGAAGTAATGCTGGTTGTGGATGAAGATGTTGCCAGACGCTGTTCTACTGAGATTAAACAGCAGGCGGAAGAAGCTAAACCCGATCCATCTCCCACTGTTTGCCGTGACTTATTTTCTGGTGCTGAAGAATGTGGTGTAATCCCATCTCTAATTAAGGAAGATAATTGTTGTGACCTTGACAGACTAAGTTCTGAAACTTATATAAAATCTAGCCCAAGTCTCTGTGTTGATGGCTGGCTACCAGAAGTTGAAGGCTTTCCANTGAAGGAGACCGATTTAAAGGGCTTGACGAAGCTCGACAATGAGAACTTGGCGAATAAAGAAAAAACTATTGATGAGTGTTGTGCACCTACAAAACTAATTATACCCAAAGTAATAGTTGAAGATGTATCTAAAGCAGCAATCAATCCGTTCAATTCAACTCCCTCGGTTGAAGCAAACGTGGAAGACGATTCCTTTGATATGTCTAGAATATCTTGTGCTGGCCAAGAGCAGAAATTAGACTCTTTACCGCTAAATAGTACTATTCAGTCTGTAGTTAATTCTACTAGTTCGAGTAAAGAAGTTTCTAAAAAGATCAGCCCATTTNGGAAACTGAGAGTAAAGTCTCCAGAAGATATTGCGTCTAATAAGGGGCTTGGTTTACAATTCATTAGTATTTCTCCTACAAAAAGGGAGTTGGAAAGTTCTGCAGCCACAGCTAGAAGTGATAAAAAAAGCAGGCGTGAAGGATGGAGTTTTTCAAATCCTCCGAAAGCTAAACTGAATTATGGGAAACGACCAGCTGTTTTCAAAGTACCTGTATCAAAGGAATCTTGCATCTGTAAGTATATTTGTAAATTTCTCTTTGGTTTCAAGTTGGTTTAAAAAATATGAGAACTTCTATATAGCACTCCAGAATTCTGTTAATAACAAGTAGGGCTAGGATACTAATGGCTTAATCTTTCTTTTGCATTATTTTCCAGTTCTTAATGTATTGGTGTAAATAAGTTAACCCTTTTAAACACCCCAGTTAGCTAAATAATGGGGGAGGTGGGGGGAATGCTTACAAGAAAGAGTTCATGCTACAAAGTAAAAGTTGGTATTAATCCTGTCTTAGCNCTTACTCCCTCTGGTTTTAAAACTTATAATTCTACTTTTTTAATGTCCTACAATTTTCCCTGTGTTTTTAGCAAACCTTGGCTTGTTCTTAGTAGTCCTAAGCTAGTATTTTTTTCTGTACACATTATTAGGTTTGTTTCACTATTTTTTGCAAATATTTTACTATTCAGTAAAACTTTTTTTTATTTCGCAGTTTTCTTATTTTGAATGAAACAATGAAAGGTTGACAATGAAATGTAAATAAATCATTAATTTACTTGTTGAGATAGATTTTGAAATCTGATATTTAATAATGGTCACACAAGGCTTTAAACATTTATATTAAAAAAGAATAATAAAAACATAAAATGGAAAGCAAATGTGAGAGAAGGGCAAGATGAAACATTTGCTTGCAACTTGAAATAAGGGAAAGTGANAGAATTGTTCAAAGCAAGGGAACTAGAAATCTGACCTCAGCTTTGTTTTAACTGTTTACCAAAACAAAATATTTTAACTAAAAAGAGTAGACTGAGTTAAAAGTAAATGCATTAGAACCCCGATTATCCTAAATATAGGGGGTGGACCCGATTTTGAATAAGCAACATTTTTGATAATCGGGAAATTCAATTTTCAGGGCGAAGGAGCAAAGAAACTATAACATTTATCTTTAAACATGTTTAATTACTACTAAACGTATGGAGAAAAACATAGTCATTTACAATTACTATATGTGCTTTGAAAATAGTCAGATATCTTTGAATGTTTTGTCAATGTTTTTTGGACTCCAATGTACCTCTGCCATATTATTAACAGTATGTTGACAATAAATAAATAAAAAGTTCAGGCCATTTCAGTTAAGTGAAGTTCAGATAACCAGGGTTCTACAATATGTTAATAACACTAAGTTTTCAAATATCTTTAAGGTCTTAATAACTAATGGAAAATTGAGGTTACATATATGGCAAATATTGTTGTTGGTCACTTGTTCCTGGAGTTGAAACACTGCATTGTGGTCAGTACATTTGATTTGTAACCCAAAATTAAAGTACGGATTGACGAAGAAAGGATTAATGGTGAAAAGTGTACAAGGCCCTTAAGTAGGTGTTAAGTGCAATATTGGATTAGTATATCAAAACACTGTAAATGCTTATACTTTTTGAGTAAATTTTTGAACAAGCAAATATGGATGCACGAGTTTCAGAACTTTTTCTGAAACTTAATAGAAATCTTGCATGTTTAATTAGGCTGTAATTACATTTTAATTTTTAATGCCTATGCAACATATTTGAGCAAAAGGATAGGCAAAACCACTGGAAGTGCCAAGCATAGAATTGACACCACTAAAATTCTGAAGTTCAAACTAAACGTGGATACAATTTTATTGACTTCAGCAGCAATTATGAAATTGAAAATGTGGTTAAATATTGTCTGAAACATGTTTTCTACTGTAATTATTGTATACAGAAGCATGGCAATTGCACTATCAGAAAGAGGAAGATTAAATTGTAATGTAAGAAGTCTTATTTTTTTATTTCAACTTTTTATAAAAATAGTCTCTTGACAACAAAATAAACAAGTTTACCTGTCTGAGTACACACTTACCATCCTGGTGTGGAAAGCAACTTGCCATATAATATGTATCCTTGTTTGTTCAAGGCAGGACACATTGCTAGAAAAAAGAACTGGTACTCTTAAGGACATCCAAAATTTAGTTTAACATTCTATATGAATAAATCGGCACTCTTGAACTAATGTTAAAACTCCAAAACAAGAACAGCTGAAAATACGTTGAAGCACATTACACTTGTAATTAACAGTCTGTTACAATGTAAAATGATAGCATGTCTTTTTCTGATGAGCTATTGTTTTATGTCACAATAGCCTTGATTTCAATGATGTAAGAGGGCGTATTGATAAATAATGCCTTCATGGATAAAACTTTTTTATTACTACACATGCTTACAAAATTTAGGTGTAAAATGCAAGTTTGAAATATTTTCTATCCAATGATGGCATCACCTTTTGAGATAGTCCCCACCTAGAGTCAAACACATACGCATTGGACGAGTTGTGCTAAACCATCCGTGTAAAAGTCGGACGTCTTCTTGTGGCACCTCCACTATGATCTCTGCATCCGATGGTAATTGGTTCCCCTCGAGATGTTCCTTGATTTTGGGGAACGTGAATAAATTGCAAAGGCAGGTCCAGAAGTTGGGTGACTTAGTCTTTGAACTGGAGCTTCTCCAATGCTGTGTGCATTTCCTTGCTTGTGTGGGGATGAGAGTTGTTGTGATGGATGACTGGAGTCTTGTCAGCATGAACCCTATGCAGCTGTCATCACAATTTTGTGAGGGTTTCAACTTTCAATGTAACATTTTGAGTTGATAGTACTGCCATGTTCCAAAAATGCAAGGTGAATTGGGCCATCCCAATCCCAGAAAATGGTCACGAAGACTCTCCACTCAATGGACAGCTTTGATCTTCTTCGGTTAAGGTGATTCCTTATACCTGAACTCCTCGGATGAACGTATGGACTCGGGGGCAGAGTGATGTGCCCACAATATTTGCTGGTGACAATCCTGTGGAGAAAGGCATTGTACAGTGTGAGACTTTGACGACTTCCATACCCGATTAAGAAACGAGTAGAATGCGAGTCTAGGTAGAAGCATCCCTTACTGCCACTGCACCTATTTCCCCTCCCCACTCAACGCGTTACAAACACGAGTATGAAAGAAAGGAAGCATCTATATCTGACAGCGTAGTGGTAAAGACGTCTGCATTACGTTCTCTGAATTCTGGGTTCAAACCCCGGACGGAATATTGGTTAGGGTGAATAAATTATTTATTATGATATATCTATTAAATAAAATGTTTCTAATAACATACTCGTATAAGTTATGAAAAACAGCATGTTGCGTTTACTAAAGAAATTTTTACTAACTGCACGAGCAACAAAATAAATTACCTTGATAAAGCAAAAAACAATTATTTTTGTTCTTTATTTATGATATCAACTTTGTTTCACTGCAATAAACAGTTGCCATCAAGTGTTGAAGTGACACAAAGACAAGCGTCGAGACCGCTTCCTGGACGGCAGGCTCTTAGGAAGCTTGCTGATATTATTAAATGGTTGTGCATTGCAGTCCAGGCTCAAGCCCAGCTCTAAACACTTTTTTGTTACAATTAATGCATTTTCATTGTAAGATAAACATACAGGGGGTTTAAAAAATGTGTACCAAATATTGGAGTGAGTGTTCTTTGGACCCAATAATGTTGTTAAAATTTTTTTTGCAGACCTTTCAGACTAATGGTTTAGCCATAATTAGCAATTAAACTGTCCAATCACGAGACGCGTTACAGAAACACCACAGCCATGCGTTAGAATTGGCGAATGACAAGTGCCAATTCTAGCGCGTGGCCATGGTGTTTCTGTAACGCGCCTCGTGATTGGACAGTTTAATTGCTTAATTATGGCTAAACCATTAGTCTGAAAGGTCTGCGAAAACAATTTTAATAACATTATTGGGTCCAAAGAACACACTCCAATTTTTGGTACACATTTTTTAAACATCCTGTATATTTGGTCCAAGGATTAATATGCCACTGTCATATTCCTAACAGCATGAAGGAATTAAGAACATTGAAAGGAATAAGTAACATTATTATAATTGCTGCTATTATTTTGTTAAAGATTGTAAGCCAGTTTTATTTTGAACAATTCAGATCAAAAGGGCAACAGTGTGTGGTGTGGGCTCTTATTGTATATAATTAATAAAAGATTCATAATTTCATACAGAAAAAACATAAAGATTCACAGTATCTGTAACAAGGACGTGTAAATAAACAATATCTGCAATTCAAAAAAACAAAAAGCACGTATTTAATTCTGTAACATAAATATATTTAAAAATAATGTGTAGGGAAAAAAATAGTTGGTTACTCGTGACTATTATATTTCTGTTTCTTCAATATTTGTATAGGCTACAACAGTATATTTTATAGAGTGCAGATATAAGCATTTAGCCAACTAATAGCACATTACAAATATAAAACAATGTTTGGAACCAATTCTTAGGCCAAAAATATGTTTTCCTAACAATTGACTTGTCAACTGGAAAACAAAAAATTCCATTGTTGTAAGGTGTCTGAACCTGGACTGCAATGAACAACCATCTGTTAATATTGGCAAGCATCCTAACCACTTGGCCACACAACCACTAAGTCAAGTAATGTATTTTCCTAACTTTAATATGCCGTCCAAATGTTGATGTCTAATTATTTTGGCAATTATTTTATTCAACCATGATTCCAATTCATAGAAAGTCGCCTCTTCGTGGTGTGCCCTGGAAATATGACATAAGCGTAAATGGCTAAACGACTCTTATTATTGGTATAAATATAGTTCACCAGTAATAACATATTTACTTTTCTACAGGAAACCACTACTAAATATTAAACAGCAGCTGCATATCAAAGGATAAGAAAACACGAATTGATAAACACTATAATTAACGGTATACTGTCAACTATTTTTGTCATATAAATCCTATTATTTTGTGAAGATATGTTTTGGTGGCTATTATCGTTTATGGACTTTAATTTCACTTGCCACCTTACACATCATTGCTTTATGTGTAAAAATCCACTACATATACGAATAAAAAAGCATTTGCCGAATATTACAATTTATCAAGCATTGAACTCGAGAGTCAAGCATGGCAACCTCTCAAAATAAAAGCCTAAGCGTCAGTCTGAGATTTGAACCCGAAAGCCAGTACCTTAACCACTATACTATCTACGGCTGGCTAAGATAGATAATTGACTGCCTGTTTTTCCTCGTGGAGGGTGTGCGTAGTTGTAAGGATAGGCTCCCTAACTTTCCAGAACGGAAGCCATCAAAGTCGCACACTGTACACAGATTTACTTTCGGTTGTCTTTCATTTCATCAGTGAGCATGTGGGGCACGCGGTTTGCACGGTTTCCTATACTGTATTTCATTCTGAATAATGTGATTCACTCTCTCCCGTGAAATACCCACAATCTGTGCAATTCGAATCTTTATGCATCACAGATTCTCGTGAATCGCTTCATCAACACATGCCACCTACAGTCACTGGTTGTCCACTGCATGCCCGATCCTTCAGATTCGTTTCGGCGGTACTCGTCTTTCAGTCCTAACCTCCTGACCGAACTCGCNTCATCACACAAGGATCCGTACACACCAGTCAATCGTCTCTTTACCCTCTGCAGTAAAGAATTCAGTAACAGCTCGTCTGAACTTCACATCCATGTACGTCGTCATTTTCTGGAATGCAGTGCACATGTGCGATATTACTGTGAGCCGCCACTGAGTGGACCTGTCGCTCACAAGTCGATGTAAATTCCAAACCTCGTTGACACTCTTTGTCCCTTTGTCATAAAAGGTATGNCCATGAAGGCATTACTTTTCAGTATGATGGCACGACACTTCCAGGTGTCTGAAGTGCAGTACAGTCGCACAATAATTGAAATTTATTTTTTAATGTTTTAGGTCAGTTTTCAAAAATATTTAGATCATATCTAGGTTTTTGTTCATATTTTTTTTTCTTGGTAATGCACTCAGCATTATCAACTTTTGTCAGGTTTAGAATTGATATTTAGAGAGCTATACTTACTATAAACAACAAACAGTACCTGCTTATACTTTGTCTTCCATGATTTTCTAGTGCTGAATTTTTTTTAAAATTTTAATGGTTATTTTCCATTTAATTCCTTAGTCCAATAACAGTAAAGTTAGTGTTTTGCTTGCTGATCGTACTTTAGTGCTAATGTTGCCCTGAGTGTTGAAGTTTGAAAATTGCTATACATATATATTAGAGTAAATAACTTGTTAAAACTCTGAAATGAATTCACCTTTCTTGAAGCTCCTGTTTACTGTAGT
The DNA here is from genome assembly GCA_003456935.1 of Machilis hrabei. Classification (NCBI taxonomy): domain Eukaryota; kingdom Metazoa; phylum Arthropoda; class Insecta; order Archaeognatha; family Machilidae; genus Machilis; species Machilis hrabei. Next base: position 38,323 of record KZ868966.1, on the reverse strand, counting down.
GTTTCCTCTCTAGTAATGTTTCTTTGTTTTAGTTGCCATAACACATTACTAAAACACTCTTAACTGAATTTTAAGAATGTCAATTCTGCAGGAAGTTCATATTTATTCAGTTCCGAATATCAAAACCAGCCGAAAAGAAGTTTAAAAATCTGAAGCATTGTGTTGTTTCACAAAGAGGTGTAGAAACTTGGAGCTGCTAGAAGTGGTACATTTCTTAATGTGTTCGGCTTGTTTTAATTTACTTATATAGACATTCATTGGATGTGTGATGTATTGCTGTAACTTTTGATCAACATGTGAAATTTTTTGGTCTCTTTAGCATTGTCCACGTCGTCATCTTCAGTGGTTAGTGGTACTAGACGGCCCAGAATGAGGAATAGTGTTGGAGAGTGTATTTCTAAAGAGAATCCTTTAAAAATGTCTAAGGAGGTGATAAAGCCTAAAACCAGGTAATGTGAAAAGTAGAAATAACTATAATTGTTGCCTTTGGGTGGAGATTTTAAAATTATGTGGGTACTCGATCACTGACCCCAGGATAACCAAGAATTAGTTTAATAAATATTAAATTGCTAAAATGTATTCCATAAATATGAACTTTTGATAAGAATCAAGGTGTGAGGGCTTTACCTTTCATAGGCAGTTTAAATCTTTGAACCTTGTTTTTTTTTTGGTCTTTTAATATTTTTCTTTAGAGTAACTGTATATTACAGGTACATAAAATAACTATTGAACCAGTGTTTTTATTATTTTGTGATACTGCTAGTTTTAGAAACATGAAGTGTTATGATTGTAGGCATGTCCCCTTTACAAGTACTGTGAAACTTGAAGGTGTTAAAATTTTATGAACAATATCATAATAATAGCATATGGTCCGTGTGGATTTTAATCGACATCGATGACACTCTAGTTATTGCTATATTATGTCCCCACATACAACTTTAACAAATGTTGAAAAATGTTAAGCTGTATCTTCAAAAGATTCAGAGAAATTAAACTGGATCTTATGCGAGAAAATTAACAATTAATATTTTATGTGGTTGTACTGGCATGGGACTGTCTATATAGGACATATCACTTAATATGATTTAAATTAAATTTATTGTTAAAAGCTGGAGTAATTTTATGATAAGCAACGATATCCTGTGGATGTCCTATGGCTATCCCATATTGCCATGGATGTAAACGGGACATTGAGGATATCCTCTGGATATGCTAGGGACATTTGTGCTGTCTGGGAACTACTTCACTGTTCTTCTAATTCTTAAGTGTAATTAATGGAATTTTCTTCAAAGAATATTAATATAAGAGACAGTTTCAGGCTAGCTCTCTAAATATAATTATTACTGTGTATTGATTTAATTTGAAGTAATAATTTACAAAATTAACATTTTTTTTTTGCAAAAGGTTTCAAGCTAGTTAAATTTTATATAAAAAAAATTGCAAACTTGGTTCAAAGAAAATATCATATTTGTATTTGTTACCTTCAAATACTGCTAATGTTCAAAAGTTTCCATTACTTTTGCGTTTTTCTTAATGTTCATCTCCTTTGAAAGTTTCTTCACTTTAAAGTGAAATCTACACTTCATGTATAATAACAAGTTTAGGTATAATTGTATGCACATGCTCCTCATAGTGCCCAATTTGACAATTAGCAGAAATTTCAGCTTATCAATCTAAATAATCAAAAAACAAGTCTCCCCATAACACTTCGTTTTTGTTGTAATACAGTTTTCACTGCTGTAATCTTTTGTAAGCTTCAATGTATGAAAAATACTATCTTTTTGTGTGATGCCTTTTATAGGCACTACATTTGTCACAATTGATAAGCTTTAGTGGTTTTCTGATAATATATCCACACACAGTTGATACAGTCAACAGAATCTGAAGAAGCATTGTCAGAACCGTTTTGGTCAAAAGTTATTTCTTGAACAGTAAAGTACATTAGGTGAAAAAAAAAGCTATTTGCTGTTAGATCATTCCCTTGTGGTCGCATGCTTTCTGAGCTGCATTCTTGGCTAATGTACGTATTTGATTGCATACTGATGTCAACTGTGAATCAATTTAGTTTTCATAGTTAGTAGCTTTGAATAGAATACCTTTAACCGGTACATACAGTATATCGACTGCAACAAATGCAATTGTAGGAAATATGAGACTGAAGGATAGTCGTTACAGCTTAGACCTTGTAAGAACCTCCTTGTGTAATATTCTACCAGCTGGTCAGGTATGAGCACGAGACAAAATATTTCACACCAGAGAACAAATACATTTNAACTTGGATACCCTTAGTTATCTTGATTTTTAATATAAATCATGTAAAATAAGCAGCTTACCTAAAGTACAGCTTGCACTGGAAAAGAATTACTAGTACCAGTAAATAATTAAAGTTTCTCTCGGGGTTAGGTTCATTCAAACGTAGAATATGTATACCAGCTGATGAAAAATACATGGTGAATTAAAAAAACTTTTCCGAGCTAGTTTTATTTTTTTGGCCACCCTGTATATTACCACAGCAAAACTATCCATTCATCATTTCATGTCTAAGTAGCTTCAGTTATGTATGCATCTTGTTTTGGAAAGTTTTTTTTTTTATTATGTATTTGGAAAATTCGGTGAATATCAAAATCTTGAAAGACTGGCTACCCTGATTTCCCTTGAAAGCATAGTCTACAGTCCCACAGCATCCCATTTCTCGCAACTCTTGACAAAATTAAATATATTTTTACAAGAAACTAGGAAAATTAGGTGCTCAAACGCTTCAAATACCCTAGCCCTAAGTTCATGATAACTTCAAAGTATTACTTAAATAATCATAGTAAGCTTTAAACAAATAAAAGTATTAAGTGTACTCCCTACAGCCAGGCCAAAAATCATGCTCCCGGAAAACAAATCGCTTAATATCTGGCTTACGTTGAACAAATCCAGGAAACTAAAAAAGGGGAGACATTGAAATATGCCTTGAGTTGATTTTGGTATAACATTTTCAAAAATTAATTAAAATCTAATGCATGTAATTTGATTATTTCTCCAAATTTTAAAAATACCCATATTAGATTTTAATAACTTTAAGAAAATTGTATACCAAAATCAACACAAGGCATTGTTCTATGTCTCCCCTATTTTAGTTTCCCGGATGTGTTCAATCTAAGCGAGATATTTAACGATTTGTTTCCTGGGAGCGTGATTTTGGGCCTGGGTGTAGGAAGCACACTTAAAGTTATACTTTTTGAAAACTTGCCATCTATCCATCCCTACTTCTAACTGTATTTACAAGCAGGGATGGGTAACTAAATTAAAATTGCCTTTTATTTTTAGGGTTAGCCTATCTCGTCGCAGCATTGGATTGCCACAGAGGAGTCTTGTATTGAATCGCCCACCAGAAGTTGCAGAATCTTTGAAATTATTTGATGCCGATTCAGTCATAAATTGTATAATTAACCCTGGAAGTGTTGGCCCAGCTACAATTGAAGATCCATTTATTGCAAGGTAGATGTCTAATGGCTGGTGATGTTAAAACGTTATTTACTGAAAAGTAAAAACACCACAGAGATTTGCACTTTTTTGTGGATGTTGCTGAATGTAAGCCACTTTTAAATTGGTTTTAAGAAATATGTTTGACCCAAAAGCCAATAGAGTATTGATGAATGTAGTGTTTGCTGGTTAAATGAATTTTCTCCAGAATTGCATTAGTTATATTTTTGACAATTGTTCTTTTAAACTTTTATTCTAATTAAAAAAAAATAGTTTTTTGCTACTATGAATTGATTTTTGAAAATTTATAATATGCCAAGTTATCTAATTTGTGCCCATTAGATAATGAGATTGTATTATTAAAAAAACGAACGAACCCATTTCTAAGTTTTTTCATGATAAACTTCCACACAATGTTGAGATCATATATACAGGGTTTACACAAATGAATGATGCGGTTATAAATGTCAATAAAAATTTTATTTTTCAACTTACGTGGTTGCAGCAAACGCTATTAGAGACGGAAACTGTCTCAGTTTTTAAAGCTGCTCACTACGGNGCCTGTTAGCTTGTGTGCTTGTGCGCCTAGTTTGCAAGATGGCATTGCAGGTCGAGAAGGCGTACTGTGTTCTCCGGTTTGAGGTGTTTAAATCCGTGATTATGGTGCAGCGTGAGTTTCGTGCACGGTTCAATAAGAACCCGCCGCACAAAAATAATGTAAACAGATGGTATCGACAGTTTGTGGAGAGCGGATGCTTGTGTATACCCTTTACATGTCCTCATTGCACCGAAAGTCCTGCAATTAAACTCCTTTTATTGCCCTATCATATGACAATGCATGTCACTGAAACGCTCTCCCTTTGAGACCAGTATCATCTTTGGGAAAATAAAAGACTGCTGAAGCCAAATCTGGGGATTCTGGCTCGTACAGATCAATTTGGAAGCAAGAAACTGCTTTACATTCAATGCACAGTGAGCTTGTGCAATATCATTCAACACAACAGCAGCAACCAGCCATTGTTTCGGGACTTTTCATTTGTAATGTAGTACATGGGCATGTACAGACGTTCCATCACTCCTAAATAATGGCGACTCCACTGTGGTGCCTTTAGGAACTAACTTACAGGGAATAATTCCAACAGCAATGAAATAATAGTAGTCATTGGCTTGACTTTAGGTTTTTGCAACTTCTCTTCCACGTGTGAGAATTCAAACTGCCATTCCATGCTCTGTAGTTTCATTTGAGAATCGAATTGGAAACCTCAACTTTCATTACCAGTTGGAATTCTTGCAGCATGTCATGAGCTTTGTCAACAAACACAATGGACACTGCATCAATATTGTTACAATTGGGCTCTGTTCAGCCATTAAGGAGTGTGACACAAGCCTTGAATAAATTGTCCTTTTCTGCAAATATGTTGCAGTGAAAAGTAGTTTAAAACAAAAGTTTTAGAAAATGTAATTGTTTCACGTGAATGTCTTTTGGAAATAAAAAAAAATACCTGAAACTGCAGTTTACCGTTTACGTAAATTATAATTCAAAGTTATTAATATAGTCTAAAATGTCATTTAAGTAGGTTGGTTTCTTCCTCTGTCCAATATTTGTTGGTGTCTGGTATTACCACAGAGGTAATTATTTGCTTGTGTGTGATGGTGAAATTTCAGTAAGTTTTTCTGTTCTTTTATTTCCAGTTCCTTCTATTATGATGAGCAGTGGTTGAAGCGACAACAACAAGAGTTTACAAATTGGTTGAATGCTCTTCTCACACCACCAAAAGAATTGAATGCATCTTATGATTCGGTGAAAGGTAAATTTATCTGAATTTTTTGTGAAAAGAAAAAAAGCTCCAATTTGTTGTAGACA
>KZ868965.1:80866-94428 GCA_003456935.1 Machilis hrabei | reverse complement strand
TTTATATTTATTTATGTCATATATATTATGAAGGCCAATTATTAATGTTTTTCATAAATTTTACAGAATAATTAAAGCAATTAAAATTTATTTACATAAATTGTTAAAATAAAAAAATATATAATGATATATATCAATTGTAGTTTCACTTTTTACTGCACACAATGCATGTTCCAACAAGCTTCAGACACTAGTCATGTTACTGCTGTAGAAAAATCCACGTCTGAGGGTCGTGGAATTCATCAAGTCACATTTAACTCCAACTCCATCAAAGATTTACTACTTTTCCGATGGCTGTGCAGCACAGTACAAGAATCAGCTTGCTTTCTTAAACCTGTGTTTACATGAGGAAGACTTCGGTGTCAAAGCGGAATGGCATTTCTTCGCAACCTCTCATGGGAAAGGTTCATGCGATGGGATTGGTGGCACTGTGAAGAGACTGACAGCAAGGGAAAGCCTTCGTCTTGTTTACAATGAGCAAATCATGACACCCAGGCAGCTTTTTGAATGGGCTAAAGTCAACATCAGGTCCATGCACTTTGTATACAGCACAATCCAGCAGCTTAAAGCCAAGGAAATGATCTTGAAGGACAGGAAGATTTCTGCCCAGAGTATTGAAGGCACCTTGAAACTGCACTCCTTCATCCCTTTAATAGTAGTAAAATGCTTACTAGACCATATGCTTTCTCAACATCTTCCAGGGAGAAACATAACATCGAGATGTGTTGATGAACTAGACTTCACTGAAATCGTGGGCTTCGTGACATGCAGATATGATGACTTCTGGTGGCTGGCGTGGGTTCTAGATTCATATTAAGATGATCTGGAAATCAAAGTGAGTTTCCTTCAGCCCCATGGTCCAGCTCTGTCATTCACATACCTGCATCACCTGATATTCTTTGTGTACACATTAGCAACATCCTCATATGATTAGACCCATTAACAGTAACTGATAGAGTTTACACATTGACAAAGGCAGAGACAGAAAATGCAGCCATAAAACTTTTAGCAGTGAAGCAGTTGTTATGTTTTGAATTAAGTTCTGTAAGTACTTTGAGTTATTTTTATAATCAGACCCTTGTATTATGTGTACAATCTGTAGGCCCTATTGGAAAAGTACGGGCAGCCATACACAGTGCATGTATTGTTTTAAAATTGGGTTTTTATATGATCCCACTGAGATCCCATTCTGTAACTTTCAGAATTTGTTGAAGAAGGTCTGATAAACAAAATACGTTTTTTTACAGAATTTTAAAAAACTTTTTGAGATTTCCAGAAATAAAAAAATGAAGTTTTTGAACATTTAATTGCGTATAATATTATCATGTTACATATCGTGTTAAAGCTCATTTCAAGATCTTTACAATCTTAATTGGGGTCAGATGTACAACCAAATCAAAGTTAGGCCGATCACCAATTTTTTACAACTTCTGACAGGAATCACTTTAGCTACAGATACTATCAGAATTATAAGTTTCATTAAGATCGGTGATGGTCAAATTGAGAGCTTGGTTGATTTGACATGGAATGGCCCTTAAAACTAACCTACAAGACAACAAAATCAGATAAAAAAAAAGTTAAGTTACCGATTTCTGGTGTTATATTATAGCACTACTTCAATGTGCCAAAGACAGCTGATATAGGCCCTAATCCATTTATTATTATTTACATTAAAAAAAAACTTTAGCTTATAGACTAGGCCCTATATTCTTGTTTTTTTTATGTAACGTTTCGGTAAAACTTGTTCGTCTCTTCTGCAATACGGCCAACAAGTTTTGGGGTCACAAATAGTCCAAAAAATCTATTTCTGCAGAACTAGAAGCCACATCAAAGGTTTGTACACCTCTAGAAGTATTGCAAATGTATGGACAGAGTGTAAATGTACCTGATTTCTACTGAACACTGAATCCATCAACTTTTTTCTGCTTTTTAACAGGAATCTGAGGCTTGTCATCTATCTCTTAACTACTAGACACATCACCGTTGCCTCTACCACTGTTATCCAATGATAAATCATCATCATAACTTATATCTTGCAATGCCTGAGCTATATCCTCATCACGAATAAACATTCTTCTGCTAGGTGCCTCCATGACTCTTTTCAGCTGTTTACACACGCTTGTTAAAATGAATTTATTTCAGCTGTTATCAAGCTGTTCAAAAATTTGTCTCATCCCTCGAGAGATGGCAGCATGAATCGGATAGAGTTCTGAGGCATCGAGATATCTCGATCGCGCAATAACAGCACAAAGTGTGTGATCGAGTTAGCTCAACTGCCGCAAATACAGCACACAGTGAAATCTAGTATACTCGATGGCTACATGATGATGATGATGATGTGCTGTTTAACGTCCACTCAACGCATTAAGGTTATATCGGGACGGGCAACCACTCACTTCTGCTCAATGGCACGATTATGAAATGATGATGTACACTTTTTTATTCAGACAGTGTAACACCCATGCCTTGACCAGGATTCGAACCCGGGACCACGAGCGTGCTATGCTAGTGACTTAGCCACTCGGCTGCCGTGGCCGGCTCGATGGCTACAGCGAAAGGATTAAAACATAAACTTCAGGCATACTGTCACAAGAGGTATTGGAAATCTTAGCTTGCCCATTGATAATCTTCCAAACTGTCTTGACCTTGTTGGAAGCATTGTCAACTGAGTCCATAATTATACTTTGTTTCTTGCAATCAATCTTCCTTTTGAACTGTCACTTACTGATAAATAAGCCTTTCTATTTGCTTCAGTTCTAACATTGACAAATACTTTATAATTAGCTATAACAATTATATGCAAATCATTTAGCTCATTAGAGGATTCACTATCAAATCTCATTTTAGTCTTTTGAAGTTTTAATTGTCTTAATTGGACAGCAACGATAGAAAATTGCAAGAAAAATATCCATAAACACTCGCATCACCTCATCAGGGTCCCTGTTCACCATATAGGGTCCCCCATCCACTTCATCAAGTGATTGGCACATTTTTTGCACACCAAGTTTAGAAATAACTCCTGTTTCAAATAAGTCAGTGGTCCCACTGTCCACATTATCCACTACCACACTTATGCAACTGTGGTCTTAGATCGCTGGATCAACAGGCTGACTGACACTCAGTTTATGAATGCACACATTTGTAAAAACATTGTCTAAGCATGAATTAAATCTCGTTGGTTTGTCATTTAAAAATATAAATGACAAACCAACGAGTCCAAACGTCAATAGTAAAATTGTAACCCTTGACCACCTTTGCACATCCTGCAGCGAATCAACATTAAAATCCCCAGTGAGGAATACATAACAAGAGTTAGAGTTCACCTCGCTTAACATAAGTACAATCTGTTGAAGGTGATCTGTAAGTGGCTAGGACAATCATTTTCCTATCCGTCAGTCTTACACCTGCAAACTCTGCATGGAGTTCTTGATTCCATGCAGTCAAGTCTATTAGTTCATACTGTACATGATCTTTGAGTAATATTGCCACACCACCATGAACACTGTTGCTTCTACAAAACTGGCCTGCACTTTTATAACCACTGAGTTTACAATAAAGAAACTGATCTGTACTACACCAATGTTCGTTAACACAAAACACAGTTACCCCAACTAAGGTCAACGAGTACTCCATTACATTACACTTTGTTGACAGTTTACTGAGAGAGAAGTCCAACATATAATTCTGTTAGTTACAAACACCTTTTATATTTGACAACTACAGTATCTTGATGAGATATAGGTAGAAGATAGAACTGACTGTCTTGGTTGCCGACTTTGTTGTTTTTTCTACAGATTGTTGAACAACAATGGACTCAGATTCATGTTTCTATTCTCTTGCAGCCCCACCTCTCTCATTTCTTTCCCGGTAATAACATTTGATAAGGTGTTTGAGGAACTCAAGAAAAGCTTAAAAAAATCCATTTTATTGCCCTTACACAATGTTACAGAATTGGANCAGACACACAAGAAAATTGTGCATGCAGCGAACCACCAGCAATTTGCTGCAATTCCCATGTCAGCGTTAGTCATGTCATTGCTCACAGTGGATGAGATGGATAGTAGGCTGCTTCTACATTCTGCTTTGGTTTGAGCAGGCTTTTAATGAGGTGTGGGACATATAGATATTCCAATTCTCTGACCAAATTCTGTGCAAGACTTCCACGTCTGGACCCTACTGCATGTCGTGTGCTAAAAGAAAAGTTGAAAATATGTTGTTTTTTTTTACTTTCCATAACATTTACTGAACTGAATATATGGAAAAATAAGTACTCATTTTCCCCCCATCAGAAACGAAAAATTTGTGTTCTCCTTCCCTGTCAGCATGTTATCTCACACTAGTTTCTGAATAAATTTGAGATTCAGAAGCTTTGAGTACTTAAGTCATTCACTGAGGGTTTGCTTTCAAGGAACTTAGAGAAAATAATGTGTTTACCGATCTTGGATCTTCTATGCATTACTGATAAACACAAATGTATGTGTAGGTCAAGGTCACCTAAAATGTTTTAACAATTGGTAGCTTGAAATGTATATTATAAATTACTTAACAAAAGTTGTTGAACATCAACTAGCGTAGTGATATTTCACATTGTTTTTAAATGCACTACCGTTTCGGAAATGTATATTAGTAATATGTTATGTGCAAGTAGTTATAAAACTTTACACTAGCCGTATTTCTGCTGTTGCAATCCTTTTATAAATTATATTTACAACTACAGATACAATATTTAAAAATGAGGCACTATAAAAGTGCGGCACTTCTAACTTACATCCGTGTTTTCTGTTGCATAACGAACGATCGTGTAATATCCCGAGCAAATAAATTTGAACAAGGAAGCAAGACGCATACAATGTGAGGCGGTTTCATGCGATGCGCATTACAGTTTTCGATTTACCGTGTTCTTTGTTTATCATGGCGTTGTGTTACAACATATTTCGTGTTTGTGCGTACGAATGTACGAACATTGATATGAAGTGAAAGAAGTAAAAACATTGTGTTTTATTTTACACGAAGATTGTTAACAGGCTGCTGCTATGTGTAAGTTATGAAATCCGACGTGCGAGGCAGCATCAACAAAAGCATTAAGCTTGGAGAGTCATTGAGGTCATTGTAATATCCATCGTAATGAAACAGGTAAATAGAATTTAGCGTACAGGTCACTTTTTTCATGTGTAATTAAAAAGAGACACACTGTACTAAATAATTGTTTATTGAAGGTTTTTGTACATCTCAGGTTCACACAGAGAGTGGGGTGAATGTGTTTGTCCACACATAACAGGATGGTTAGCCAGAGAAACTTAAAAACATATTTTTTCATTCATTTGTATATTGTTCAAGAAAGTATTTTTCGTTGAAACTATTATGTACCAGATTTTTTTAGCTATTTTGTAAAAATAAATTGGTAAAAATAGTATCATTATTTTAAATAAAAGTCTTAATTTTACCATAATCTTTAATTGTCTTATATAGGCATGAATAACTTAGTTATAGTAATTGCTTTACAGTAATTTCCTTTTGTGTAGGTAGCAGTGGTAAAATAGTGATGCAACATTTATTACTGTATATAAAGTGATTACAAACCAGCAAATATTCTCAAAAGTGTTAGCAGGTAGTCGTGAAGTAACGCACAGATCTCATGAAAGTAAGGTGTGAGTTTAAGTTCACAAGCACAGCTCAGTTTTTAACCTTAGGTCTCGAACTTTTGTTACCTATGGTTCTTTTTTATGTACGAGGCATTAACAGAAAGTAAGTACCTATACATGCAGATTAGCACCGGCCACTCGCCAGTTTGTACCATAAAGTGGTAACAATTGCCAAACTGGTGATTGGTACCAAAGTTTTTAATCGCCACTTATGGCTATTTGTACTTAACCACAGAAAGAGAAAATAATTAAAGTTTCAGCTTCCTAACTCTTGCCAGTTTAAGTCATTATGTTACCAGTAATCGTCAAATTAGATCACCGACGTCAGACGCTCAGCAGGTGCAATAAATTAAAGTCGGTAAATACATGAGGCACTGCAGTTATGCTAATAAATTGGTACTCCAAAGAAGTTTAAGGACCGTATTACTGATAAATATCTCAGAATTGACTGGGCTTTCCTATGTCACAACACATAGGGAATTTACTTACTGGTTAGTATCCCTCGTGGTGTTGGTCCATATTGATCTTGAACAAACATACTCAGAATATACTAATCATGTAGTGCCATGAGTAGGCCTAACTGAAAAACTAAATCTATACAAAAACATTTGTTTTTTGCTTAATAGGCACTAAATTGTAGTGTGGCGACCAAGTCAGCTGAACTGGCGACTAAACAATTTGCACTCACCAGCCAGTGGCTACTAACCATAAATTGTAGTCTGCACCTATATGAAAGTACCATTTGCACATATCTCCCGGTTATCTGGTGATATCTGAGTCTGGCATGAGTAGAGCTTTCCTTCATGCATTGACATCATTTTGTGAGATTATTTTTAGTTTCGTAGTTTCTGCTGCTGTGAGTTTAGCATATTTAAGTCACTCTAGCTGACTGTGAAGTATGGTCGGTAACTTTATTTTTTAATACAAGAAGTGGGAGACCAAGTGAAATTCATTGACAAATGTGCAAGGCTTACGGACAAAACGTGATGAGTGAGGGAACTGTGAGCAAGTGAGTTTAGTAGTGCAATGAAGGATGAGAGCAGATTATTTGAATGGGGACAGCTGGACCATCAACTGTACAATACAGACTTAGACCCAAATGATTTTCATCTTTTTCTTCACCTGAGCTGAAGTGCCAGATAGCCTTTTGCTGTGAAGGGGGTACAGAACCTTGTGCCGCGCTGTGACAAAGGTCTCAGTGTCTCTGGCGACTTTGTAAAAAAGTAGTTTAAGGTGTTTAGAATATTATAAAAATATACTGAGTTTTAAAGTTTTTTTTTATATCCAAACTATACTTTCTTTCTGAACGTGCCTCGTATATACTGAATGCCTGTACTCCACCTACAAAACAATGTCTGATACTAAAGTCCTCATGTCAGTGACCAAAGGAAAGAGCAAATTGTAAGTAACCTACTTTTAATGTAAAGTAAATATCTACAGGTGACCTTTCCATGCCTATTGCTGCTACACTAGAAAGTTCAATTCAACGTCAATAATTTTGTATTAATATTGTCAGGTTAAGAATTTGCTGGGTTCCTCAGTCATTGCAGACCTGAGTCAGCCTAATACTGTGTCACTGTAGCAAAACAAGTAAACTTTGCCACTCTCTGCTCATAGATTGGGTGTGAGAGTAACTGTGATGGTGTTTGGGAAAAATGGTAAACTGAGTTGGAGTGGATGGATGTGACATTATTTAGCATTTTCACACTTTTTAATTTGAGTCACTTTGGCAGTTCCAGAGTTACTTTCTTTTAAAAATTGCTAAAGTTTCTGATGCAGGTTTTTGTTTTTGCATATGTCATAGCAGTAAAACTTTTGCAGACATCTTCTAGTAAGCCATGTGATACAGACATTAATTGATGTTATACAAACCGCATTTATAAAAGGTTGTCATATAGATTTCAGCTGATCTTGCAGACAAGTAATATTTTGTTGTTTAATTCCTTTTAGAGTATCATCCCACTTCTCTTTGATGAATGGTGAAAAATCCAGTTTTTAAGAACGATACACTTTTTGTGTTTCAGTTTAAATGGTATTGAATTTGTAAACCTTGTATATATGCCTGTTGTGATTATTGTTTTCGTGTTATAGGGATATTCCACAATAATTGGAAGACGAGAAAGGTTTTCGTCACATTATGGACGGTCTGGATTACAGCTACTCCGGATTTGGGGATGGAGGTGGTGGAGAATTTGACGAGATGGACCTGGAAACTTTTGACGACTTCGATATAGAAGCTGCTCCCAAACCGTCAGGTGAAGTGAAAGCAGCAAAGGCTGCGAAAGTGTCCAGTGAATCAAAGAAGAAAGAAGAGAAGAAAAAGAAATCTAAGGAGAAGAAGAAAATTGCAGAAGCAGAAGCAAAGGAGGCTCAGGCTCTGGTAAGTGAATATATTTTGTTAGACTGAATATCATAAACTAAGAAGTACTGTTGCTTTAGGAGAGACATTACAGGTTTACTTCGGCTTTCAGTTGTATTTTAAATTCTGCTGATAACAGGAATAGGAGATTAATATAAAAACAAGTCTAATAACCTTATTCCTTTTGTACAAAATCCTCAGGTTGTGTACACAAGGAATAAGGTAATTATACTTGTTTTTATATAATCTAAGATGACTTTCAGTTGTAGTGTTTCTATTTGTCATAAATGACTTTGGAGCATATGCTGTTTAAAAAATCAAATTATATAACATGACCCCATAAACAGATGTAATTCATGACATGTGCAGAGCAGTGGTAGCCTTTATTTGCCTCAATGAATTTGTGTTGAAAAGAATGCTGATTTTATGTTTAAAATTTTGAAGGTTCAGGGGTATAATTCTGATTCCTGCAAGACTCAATTTACCAACGTGATTGTGATTTATATTTCAAAAACATTGCACCTTTTGTATTTCTATACTTCTATAAACTGTTATAGCAAGTTGAGCATACATATGGACTTAAACATGATCACATGTATCCACAACTGTCTGCTATTACAATTAGTATGTGGATCATTTTAGAAAATATCAATCTGTTTGTAAAAATGTATGGCTGGGTCATTTAAAAATTGATAATTACATTGGTCAGTTACTTGAAAAGCAACGTAAAAACTTCGACTCGCATTGAAGCATCAAAACCGTAATGCAAAAATCAAATGTGAAAAGATTGACCTGAACATTAATTAGCATCAGAGTAAGTTAAAGTAGAGCAGGATAGTTTAATCTTAGGAGTGACAGCTAGAAACATAACCAAACGAGACTGACAGTTAAATTTGAAGTGAGGACTTGTGGATACCAAGGAAATGGGGGAAAATCAATAATTTATTATAAAGGGTGGATGTGAGGGGACACACTAAAAAGCAAAATAATAATAATCATCATCCTCTAGTATTTACAGTTTCACTGTGCAAGCACCCTTATTCCAAGAGCACTGTAATTAAATTTGACAACTTCATTTGCATTTCACTATACACTTTATTTAGTCAAACTGGGTTGCTTTTTGTCTCATTTAATAAAAGGGCAGATAAATAAGAATTCTTTACTCACAGTAATTCAGCTCCATAAACAGCTTCACAAAAGGAAATCACATGCAGCTTAGTCAAATCAGGCAGTTTCAACTGGAGTCAGAGAGGCAGCAGACAAACTGGTATTAGCCATCATTTGGAAAATTGTAATTTCTGTGAATTGTAAGCAGAAGAGATGTTAAACAGAAGCAACATCTTTCTCTGTTTAAATTGTAGCATTCTACCATCTGTGGTAACGTAGGCCTTAAAATCACATTACACGTATCAGGTTGCAGCACTGCTTTCTGATGTCCTCTCACAGTGCCGCTATAACGTGACGCAGACTGGTAAACAATAGGTGTTTTTTTTTTCCATAAAAAAAAGTTAGGATACTGACAGCAATTGCTAACAATGCCATTAGATAATGGCAACAATAGAATAAAAATGTTTGTGGTTGACTTGGACACCTATTGGCCCTGGCTAGCAACATAGTCTTTATAGGCCGTGGGTTTTCAACCAGATTTGCTTTCTCACAAGCCAAAAACAAATATTTTTTTTAAGTGAGCACTAGGATATCTTATTTGTTACAGCTGGCGAATATCCAAACGCCAGCATCAACTGATCATAAAAACAAATTAGTCAGAAAATTTATATATGGAATGGGAACTAGGTGTACACAATTCCCCAAACCGAACACCACACTACCATCAATCAAACATGGCACGGGTAAGGTCACTGAATACACAGAAAACAATACGAATATCTGCCCTGCGTGCTTTTATTGGCATGAGCTTTTTTTTTTCTTTTCCAGACACACACACAATCATACTTTAGTAGTTTGCCAAGCTAGGCCACCCAACACTCGGTCGAACAATGACAGGTTTCTCATATATTATGGTATTAAGTCTGTTTAGTAATCGCCCATATAACATGGAAATCAGGCGACGCTTGAGTACTTCTCAACTAGTCCAATGGATCGATATTATGGGACAGGTTCAGTTCTACCTTAAACCACCGCAGACAACGTATACCAACAGAGACCAGTCGTACACCCCAGCTACTCGTGACGACGTAATCTTCGCTCTTCACGACAGGTAACCAATGACTTCGGCAATTCCCCAAGCTCGGCCGGTTGAAAGGCTGGCAGTGACTTCTAGCCAGAAAAACACCTCGGTGTCTCCCCCACTGTAACGTGAAAACATAAAGTGTCCACCAAACATGCTCATTCGAAACATACGTATACCAGCGGCCCAATATTAAACTTAAGCTTGTTAACGCAGCAGTGTGCTCATAATTAAAGCAGATATTTAACAATTTACTAAAACAAGGGCTTTATACAATTGAAAAAAATGCAACTAATTAATCAACAATCGTATACTTCCAACTACATATAGTGAAGTGACCGCTATTACAGTTCATAACATTAAACATCCTGTCCTGTTTACGTCCCTTTAATTTCTTTACTTGGGAGCACAATTCAGCGGTACTTGTTTTCCTCTTAACAATTAATCGGCACCAGAGTCAACAGTAGACTATTGGCAAGCAGTTTAATCGAAAGCATGGTCAAAAAAAGGTGCCATTCTCCCTCTCTTNTAAAGAAAATTTAGGTATAGCAAAAAACTAGTGTACATCACGTCACCTCGTTCCTAAGGAACAATAAATACAATCGGCAACTAGTGTCATTTCATTCGGGCATTGTGTATAGAAAACCATACCAATCCCCGAGGAACACGAGTGAACCGATGCACTCGTTGCCCCTTCACAACGTTCACCAGGAATTAAAACTGATCTACACTATTATGTCAACGTTTAAGGAAATTTAAGTTATTAAACGCGTCCAAGGCATTCTAATCAAATTTGCACTGAATACTACTACATAATAAGAAGATAAAAGTCTTTATTAGTACAACCAGCATCCATGCATATACAGAACAAAAGATGTAAACTTACCAGGGGCTTGGATTCGGCTGAATTCCGAAGTG
Organism: Machilis hrabei; assembly: GCA_003456935.1. Classification (NCBI taxonomy): domain Eukaryota; kingdom Metazoa; phylum Arthropoda; class Insecta; order Archaeognatha; family Machilidae; genus Machilis; species Machilis hrabei. The sequence goes on along the minus strand of KZ868965.1, from coordinate 83,321 downwards.
AGAAATACCATAAAAAGCGCTTCCTTATATATAGTGTTAAAAAACAAAACACGCGGCACTCGGAACANTCCGCAAAGTACGGCATCGACCAAAAGGCATGGTACCGCCAGGCGGCACTCAGGCCCTAACAGCTCGAACTCGTAAACAAACACTCCCTTCGTGTTTCACTACAGCACCTGAAGCACACACGCTGTCCCATCGCATGAACTTTTCCCATTGGAGGTTGCGAAGAAATGCCATTCCGCTTTGACACCGAAGTCTTCCTCGTGTAAACACAGGTTTAAGAAAGCAAGCCGGTTCTTGTACTGTGCTGCACAGCCATTGAAAAAGTAGTAAATCTTTGATGGAATTGGAGTTAAATGCGACTTGATAAATTCCACGAGTACTCGTTGGAAACAATGGACAGCAACAGTGTCATGAGTAGGACAATCAGAAATAACTACAAAACTGGTGTGCTGTAACTCAATGCTTGTGGCATACCTTCAGTATACGGAGAATGGATGAATCGTTGTTTGTGCATTATTCCAATGATATCCCTGGGCAGCATCTTGCAAGATAAATGAATAGTTCTCAGCAAAATCACAAAGTACAATGAACTGATCCTCTTTTACTTCCTCGTTAAGATGACTAAGAAATGATGTTTGCTGTTTTGCAATAAAAGAGTGTCGAAGAAGTTTTGGAAGGGATTCAAGAAAATCATTTAAAAATTCTTCACAAGGTGCAGTGGTAGTCTCCAAGCTAGTGCTCTTATCAATATGAACCCACTGTTTGAATGTCACATTCTCAACACAGTTTATTTCAAAACATTTTTCCAGCCTATCCTTCAAAACAAATGTTCCTGGGCAGTTTGAACAGTCACCGAAGTAGCATGTTTCTGATGGATTATCACATGTCATTGTTTGTAAAGCGTCTTTGTAAGTTCTTATTGGTTTTTCACCTTCTGCCAATTCCGGGAATTTACACACAGGTGCTAACTTCAACTTAGCATTTTGATGTGTTGTGCACACACAAACACTGTGTGTTCCACTATTCCTGCCAGAACACAATGTTTTGGCCTAATATTGCAAAACTTTGAAAATCCAATTTTGATACCCAGGCATTTCTCCTTAAATAATACAAAAAGTTCTCATAAATTACAAAGGATAAGTTGTTTTTGGATATGCTCGCATTTTTTACCAACTTTAACGGAGACAAAGTGTTTCTTCCTTGGCATTATTCGGCTCACTTCTTCACTCAAAAAAATACCGTACTTTTGCAACAATTTCTGGGTGTAATGTTTTTCCAGGTTTTGGATCAGAGTATGACATAATTCCTCTTTCTTTCTGGAGCATTCTTGCTTTACGAGTTGTGTAATAACCTACATGGAATCCATCTTGAATTTTCTGTACTGACCAGCTTCTAGGTAATGTAGTTAGGATTTGCATTTTCACACTTTTATGTGTAGTTAAAAGAAACTTTTCTTTCAATTGACCGAGTATTTCATCACCAGTGGGAGGCATTTGAACACTTCCAGATGTTGCACTGGTTTCCAGCACTTAGGACCTAAAAGCTTCACTTGCTCTTTTGAGTTTTTCCTCTGGATAGATTTTTTTCTCCTAATCTTTGTTTTTTTTTATTGGCGATTCATTCATAGCAATTAAGCTACGGTTCAAACAAGCTAGAGCTTCATCTTTTAGTGGACTAGAAATTTTAATTTCCTGGGGAAAATCATCTATATCATCAGAAGGAGACTGTAGATTGATCTTCATTCAAAGAATTCAACAGTAATTTTCGATATCCGTCGCAAATCTTGTCACCAGACTTAATCTTTGAACTGAACGTATCTAGCAGATTTTTACTCGCTAGTCTCAAACTCTTNNNGTGATAATTATGTCCTGGTTTATTAAGTGGATTGCAACAAAACAAATTCACCCTTCTTGAAGATGTTGATCCATCCATTGCTTTTACTTCTCCTTTTCTTTATATAATGAATTAAATAAATGTAACCTGTAGGTTTAAACAAGAATATTCAAAATAAAATGTCCCTCCAGCAAAAGAAAGTTCACAATTCTATCACCAATACACAAAAAATACACATTTCCAGAAAGAAACTATTAGTGAATCAGAAAAGAGGCATGCCTACATCCTCCTCTCACCACAGCTGAACACTGACTGAGTTTGAGTGGCTTCAGAGTTCAGACCTATCTCAAAATGCACAGAAACTCACATCTGTGCATGTTGAGACATGAAATGAGCCTCAGGCCTGGATTTTTCTACAGCAGTAATATGACTAGTGTCTGAAGCTTGTTGGAACATGCATTATGTGCAGTAAAAAGTGAAACTACAATTAATATAAATCATTACCGGTATATATTTTTTATTTCAACAAATTATTTAAATAAATTTTAATTACTTTAATTGTTCTGTAAAATTTATGAAAAACATTAATAATAGGCCTTCATAATATCTATGAAAT
>KZ868965.1:35790-54220 GCA_003456935.1 Machilis hrabei | reverse complement strand
TGGATTTGACTTTTTCCTTAGTAAAATCTTCAAAAGTGATTGAAAAGTCTAATATGTTCTCACCCTTTAATAAATAAACAAGGAATTCTCAGGTTAAGAGGTTAGCCAGACGTCAATTTCACAGACATTTTGGTTCTATTTATTTTGAATCTTATAACTTGTGAAAAAGGTTCAAAATAAGTAGAACCTATATGTCGGTGACATTGATGTCTGGCTAACCTATTAACCTGATAATTCCTTCTTGAATGATTAAAAAGTTTTCAACAAACACTATTTCAGAGTCAGTCAGAGGAGAAATGTATTTAACAGATAAGTATATTTGTTCTGAGTGGAAAACTGATGTTTAAATTTTGTTTCAGGAATCCCGAAAGACAGAGCTCGAAAAAATGAGTTGGGTAGAGGAAATAAGCATGGGTATGTATAGCATTCAGTTTACATTAAGGAAGTGTACACATTATGTTAATGTCTACTGTTTCATCAATAGTTTTGTATTAATTTTACAGAAAACCTGATCTGATCGACATAAGTGACTGTGAGAGTGAATCTGACTTTGTCTCGAAGGAAAAGGCTCGTAGAAATGGGAAAAAGGAAATGTCGCCTGAAAGTAAGTCAGATCAATGACTGCAAGAAAACAAATGTACAAGATCTTCTTAAGTGGTTTGCAGATTACAAAACATTGTAAAATAATTATTTTATTGATGCACGGGAAGAAAACATCCTTAAGGCTATAACTAGGGTTGGGAGATTTTTGCATTAAACTGCAGCCACAATAGCCTTTACGTTCAATTTTTTTTTTCATTACATACACACTGTACCTGTCTAAAATCTCATGGACACTAGAAGTATTGGGCAACAGAGGGGCAGACATAGACACAGGGTAGAACACTAAAATCACAGGGGGAGGTTGGATATAGTAGTTTCCAATGGCAGAATGTAAACACCATTGAACTTAGAGAAAGCTTAGGTATTTATTACATATCTCCAGTCTCCTTTCACCATCTCCCCAGACACAGTAACACTGACACCCACCGACATTACTCGTAAGCACTTAATAGAGTTAATTAAATTTGTGCAAGAATTTATGTCGGTAACGGTCCCTTGAAACAAATAATAATTCAATAGTCCGATGAATGCTAGCTTTACATTTGTAGGTAGTGACTTTGTAACTTGCCGACAGTCCATAAATAACAGTAAATAAAACAATACATAGTGAAAATTAAAACAAAAAAGTGAACATAAAATCTAATGCTAAGAGATAGGGGTTACAAGATGCTCAATCACCAGATTTGGTCATAAAATTGTTCCAATAGCCTTTTAAACAAAATTATTCCAGTAAACATGGTTTTACTTTTACTATTATCACTCTGATACACTTAGCAGTTGTAAGAAAAGTACAGTCAACCTTAAATCAAAAGAAAACAAAAATCTTAAGAGTTACCCCCAAAATACCCTAAAACCTACATATAGCCCATAGAAATTACTATTATGTCGCAAAGCGAAAAAGTGAAATTGTTTTCAAATGCCCTGTTTTTTGTTTATGTACAAATCACGAAAATTTTGTTACAAGTTTGATGTTTTTAATTTGCGACATTCAGTGAAATTTGCTACATTGAGACCGACAGGTTGGCCTAGTGGTTAGAGTGCTCGCCTCCTGATCGGGAGGTCCCGGGTTAAAATCTCAGGGCCGGCTCCTAGCCCTGGGTAAAAAGGGTTATCCTACGAGTCTGCCTGTGAAGCACTCCACACTAAGGTATGATCGTAGCCGTGTTCTGGGAGGCATGTTAAAGGCGGGTCCCATTGATAAGTGTTCGATGTAAAAGATCCCACCTCCGGCTATGTGTCGGCTCAGTGGCAAAATTCAGTTATCCTGAAGCATCATTACGATGCGGATGGGGTCTCCATTAGACCTGAGATGTCATAACAGTGTGACCATAATCAAATAGGCCTAGCAATAGCAAAGGTACATTGAGCGCCTTATTAAAAAACGTGCAACAACAAGCGAAAATACTTTTTTCCTACCTTTTTTTATTTATTCGCTGCAAAAATAAATATAAATGCGAAAATAAAAATAAAATTCCTGAGTTCTTTGTGAACCTGTTCCTGTCATTGGTGGCAGGGGTGGAAAATTTAGAAATGAAACAAATCTGATAAGTCAGTGTTGAGGACTTGAGGTGTAGTTTTGATTTTTCTTTTGTGGTTACTGGTTTGTAATTTTGGTGAAGTGTAGCATTGATGCATCTTTGCTAAGAAATGAAAAGTGATGGTTTTTACCTAAACCATTTAAACACTTTAATGTGTCGCTACTGCAATTCGAGAACTGACTGGGGACAAAAAGGATAGTGCCAAAAGCTATGTAAACAAAAGTAATGTGGGTTTAGAGATGTATATTTCACCAAGGAATTAATGTTTTGGTGAGCAATTTTACTTAAGTTAAAAGATAAATAAAACTTTCTTTTGGAATACTGGTCCTCATATCCTGTGAATCTGGAGGTGCTGTAGATGGCGCAGAAGGATGAACAATCCGTGGGAAGTTGTATGTAGAGAGGCCAGAGCAACACAGTTATAAGTGCCCTTCAGTGATTTACAGATAGCATCACCAGCCTCTGAATCCAGAGAGTTTAAGAGCTGTAGGTGGTGCCAAAGGTTAGCCAGACAAAGTATTGGAGTTATATTATTTTCAGCAGTTGTGAACGTGTGGTCTAGAGGCCAGCTAAAGTATTTTCTGAGTACCTAACTGAGAAAACAGATGGAAATATAAAATGGGCATGAGAACACAAATTAGGGGTGTACCGATATATATCAGTAAAAGCGGATATATTTAGCCTTTACCGATATATCGATTGTTCCTTATCGGTAGAAAAATGATAGCCGATATATAAAAAATAATTCTAAAATAGGATTTGAAAGAGAAAGGACGTCAAAACAAGCTGAGAGGAGCAACAGGTGGTGAAGGAGAGAGAGCAAGGGGGTGGGAGGTGGAGGAGACGTCTGGTCTGTGTGTGANTTGAGTATGACTCATCCCTTTGTTAGTCAACAGTTTATTTTTGCTCCAGGCCTTTTTTTTCTGTCTGGTTTTTACCTGGAAAACAGGAATGTAAATATTGGAGGCAAGGAATGAAAGATGAATTCAACTGCAAAAGAGATAAATAAAAGAAGACAACAAATGAGGAGCTTATTTTCAAAAGGGAACATATCCGCAATTACTAGATTTACAGGAGAAGTAAAAAATGTATTCCTCCAGAATGGGAGTGGTAAAAGAATGTTTAAATACTATGTTTCTTGATCAACATACAAGGGAGTTATCTACATTTAAATTTTGGAAATGTTCTGGGTTTTTTTTAAATTCTTGGAAATGTTACCTTTTAGTTAAAGTTGAAGCTGGTTGTGTTTAGTCTGGAAAATTGGAAACTTCAAAAAAATTATTTTAATGTCTTTATTCAAAACAAACTTAAATGAAATATGAATAAAGTAGCAAATTCCTCTAAATACAGTAGAAAAATTGCACAGTCTAAAGTAATCACAGTAACTACTGTCATTAAAAAGAAAATGAAAAAAAAATCCTTTCTACTAATAAGCATAATAAACCTGGCAATTGTACCGCTTGCATTTCAAAATCAGCAAGCAGTAAGTGGTGAAAACTACATGGCCAGGCAGCAGGCGATTTCAACGCCCCTGGAGGTGTTGCAACAGACAGCGGCAAGAACGTAAACTCAGCTACACATGGTGTAACCAGGCAGTTATGTTACTGTGCTCCCTCTGCCCTGTTCTCTAGTGTTTAAATAGTTTTATTTATTTTAACTTAAGAGAACAGAATAGCTTTAGTTTCCAGTTTTATAATAAAAAAGGAACGTGCTTATAAGCACTGATCTCTTTGTTATAAGTTACTCTTTAAAACTATCCATTCAGCACATTTTTTTTTTATTTTTCACTGACGGATCTCGTGCAACTCAGTTAGACTACAGACTGGATGTTTCACTTGTGTGGATTAAATAAGTAAATACTTTACTTGAATTATAGATTTCAAATAACTAGCTTTTCCTTTTTTGCTTAACCATGACAGGAGTTTCTATATCATGTGTCCAAACTATTTTTTTAAAATTTATATACTTATCTTTATATTTTCTTGTTTCAGTGCTTTTCTTTTCACATTTGTTCAAGCATTGTCGCCTATCGGTAGCACTACACCTTCAGTGTCACCTTTTCATGTCAAGACTCTCTGACCCAAATTGTTGTTGCTTTTTTGACATTTTTGCACCTTCACTCTAGGTAAGGGATGTATCGGCTATATCATTTTTTTACCTTATCGGCTGTCGGTACTATTGGCTTTTTTCCTATATCGGTACACCCCTATAAAACTTACTAAAAAGTTTAAATAATAATCTGAAGCAAATGGAATTTATTTGGCTGAGCTTCTGTGATTACCATCCACCATTTGTATGGGTATGAGACAGTGAAAACATTTAAAAACTGCTCACAGCCTTACAGGGAGAAAAAGTGAGTTGGTGTATAAGAAGTGAAACATGTTGGTTATCATCCCTAAAACACAGAATGGGGAACGCTACCGGGAGCTGTTAGCCAAACATACCTGAAAAACCTTTAACCTGGACACACAGGACAGTGCAACTTGTCTTCGAGCTCGTGTAATACCGAGTGATTAGAGGAACACGACAATGAATTCGCCACATTGCCTTTGCCCCAAAAATCCCTTGAATGTAACCCAGTTGAACATGTGTGGGATATAATAGAACGGGTGTGAGAACTGCTGATCCTCCTCCATGAAATGAGCGCGAACTGACAGAATTGCTGCAGCGGACATGGCTCAAGTTATTTGTGTAAGCTGTGATTGCACAGAAAGGTGGACCAGTACAGTATTTATTAGATGGGTGTTCCTAATGCAAAGCTAACTCAGAGTATTGCCTTTATCTACACGGTGCTACACAAAAGTCCCTGAAATTTGTTTGCCTAAGTGTAACCCCTTACCAAAATTTCCATTGGCTTCCATCTTATTTGAATTAGTCCCTCCCCTTCTGTGGTAATACAGCAATTCCAGCAGGATTTTCACGGTCAGAAGTACTGCTAGAAGTAATTTTGTGTCAGCATCTTCATCACATCCTGTGATTTGACCTGGATCTCTTCAGTGCTCTCAAAACATTGCCCCTAGAGCTTAAATTTCATTTTTGGGAATAGGAACAAATTACAGGGGAGGTGAGGTATGCCTGTTTTGAAGTAAAAAAACTGCCACACAATAAGTTACGTGTGGGAGGGCATGTTGACGGTGCAGGGCCTATGAATTTTTATGCCACTTGACTGGATGTTTGAGCCTGACGTTTTCCCTCAGCTGCCTCAGAACATCGCAGTAGCATCCCTACGACATTCAAACAGTGTTACAAACATCTTGAATTGTTTGCCTTCAGTTTACCGGGATAGTATATAGCATTTTTACCACACTCAGTCGACTGACATGCATCCTTTTTTTAAACACTTAAATCATTTGTAGCTTTGGGTGAGATATAAAGAATTATCATCAAATTCTTCTTTAAGCATATTCTGTGTTTTCACTGCCTCTTACCAAGTTTGAAACATAATTTGATGCAAATTCGATGTCTCGTCACAACAGTCATTTTAACAAGTCAATACTTTCTCAAAACAACACACAGAAAAATGCACGGATTGAATTAGCACGATGCCACTTGGTAGACTGGTCACACCTCAAGTCTGTTGTCATGTAACATTTCTTGGCAATAAAACACTGCAGAAATAAGATATAACAATAAAATTGAGATTCAGCTCTTTTAAGATGTGTGTAATGAGTATAAAATATAATTTAGTTTTTAATACATTTTGGGGGAATTTGTTGAAGACCTGTGTTCCAACAGTATGACTAAGTTAAGTGAAACAAACTACAAAGCCCCATATCATAATCATTACATTGCAGTGAAAGTTAGGAGTGTAAGGTGATATTATCAGTAAAGTTTTGAATGGGGTTGATAGTAGGAGGTATATATTGTGATAGAGAAATAAGAGGACACCAACATTTGAGAAGATGTAGGAAAAAGCAATATTAACCGCCACCAAAATGAATCGGTTACTGAGAAAGCTTGAAATCAGGTTCCGTTAATGATGTGGTAGGACATATGACAAAAGTTTAGTAGACCATACTGCCAGGCTATTAGAGCTGATTGTATTTTAATTTTGTTGGCACTTATTCATTATTTAAAAGCACTGATTATTTTTGTGGATTATGTAAAAACAACTATGTGGCTTTCTTTTGGGGGGAAGGGGGTCTGTTCTTGCCAGTTGTTTTGGCTTACGTTAATATTTTGTCATTGGTTTATGATTAAAATCATTGGACCAGATGCTCTCCAGCCCAGAGGTGATAATCCAAATCTATTGCTGTGTGTTGGTTGTCTTCTTTCTTATTTTTGGCATAGCGACGTGCTGAATGTTGCTTGATGTGATATTCATGGTATATATAGTTCAAACATACACTGACTCGTTAGTACAGGTGGCATTACATGTGTCTGAACATTAAATAAAATTATACTTAAATCACAGTTAAGAATGGTTCTCTCCTGTTTAGGAGTCCTGCCGTGACCCTCAGCCAGAAGAGACTTAAATCTAAAAAAAAAAGTTTTGGGTTAGTTGACAACCTCTCTCTCTACATGATGTGGCATGTCTGTAGATTGTCATTCTACACACTAGTTTTCAGTGTGTCTAAAGGCAGAAACAGAGAAGCACACTTTCAGGAGCAAAACGTGTTTGACATGTTGGCACATACAAAAGGGCAGGACAAATCCATACTGGTTTGTTGTGATCATTGGTCAATAATAAGTATAGTGTCATGTAATAGCCAGAATTATTAGTTTTTCAAAAAATAATATGCAACCTTTCACGGTTAAGAGTTTTCCGAATTCGCTGCAAATAACTGTCAAGTTGGAAACGGGGAAATAGTGTTAACTGTTGGCCTTACCTGTCCTTTTTTGTTCTTGAAGTCACAAGCAGAAGTCTCCATTATTTTTTCCTTTCTGTTTTATATAAAGGCAAATACAGAGTAGGTGTGTTGAGCGATTAGTTGGAGAAAAGCCATGCCCAAATATCGCTTTCTCACCTTTCTTGAACAGCATAAGTTTACAGCATGTCATAGTGGAATCCAAACCAATCAGTGATCTGTGTGTGTTCTGCAGATTTGTAGCTATTGTTACATCTCCCCAGGAACATTGCACTCCCTTGCCGAGCTCCTTTTCATTCGTTATTGCATTAAGCTTCACAGCTTTCAGTCAGTATTTTGTGGGGTACAATTAACTGTTGTTGTTTGCAAGCAGCTAACCATAATGGGGACACACTATGTGTAACTGCAGGAAAAATTTATATATACAAAATGGCTTGTTTTTGAAGACAAGGCCATGAACATTCCTAAAACTGTTTCAGTACTACTGCTTCGTAAGGGTGGTCTCATTTAGTTCTGCCGCTGTGTACATGTCCCCTTGAATGTTTTAATGTTGGGAATATCTTCTGTAAAGCACAGAGTGTAGATATGGAATGATTTCTGGGAAAGGTATTGTAATGCTGCAATGCCTGCCAGTTTTACCATTTTGTTTTGAGAAACTACTTTTTCCTGTACAGTTTTTACAAACTCATTTGCTGTGCAGAATGAGTTTAAAGTTAGCTTCCACATGTTAACAAACAATAAAATTTGTCCATAATCTGTTGTGCCAGTGATAGCTGTCAACTGTTTGCATTCATGTACAGTAAATCAATAATGCATTGGCTCTGATATAATGAATATGTGTTGTGACTAAAGAGGTACTCTGCTTTGAAACACACCATTGTACAACAGATAGCTGAAAAATATCAAACATTCACTGACTTTTTTTTTTTTTTTTATCATTATGACCATTACACACACACACACACCAATCCAACAAGTTGACAGCAAATTCAATTCTGGCACATATCTATCTAATGGCTGGTATGTTTATAGTCAGATTAGCTGAAAAACCTACAGACTGATGTACCAGAAAACTAAGCAAGTAATTATTAAGCTAGAGGCTGTAGCAGAAGCAGAAGTAGTCCATCTGTAAGAAAAGCAATCATAGAAACAATTTCAATTAAATGTTAAGATTTTGCTAGCATTTTCTAGCAAAAGTATGTCATTTGCTAGATGAAGAAAAATGTTGAGTGTTTGCAACCTTTGTTCACCCGAACAGCATATATAAATGTTTTGCTTCTTAATGGTAATACTTAAGAATTGTATTTCTAACTATTAACTGACTAAAACACCTCTCAATGTATATTTTTTTTTAAACTTGGTTGATTTGGGGTTATCAGAAATGAACATTCTAAAACTCTTAGTGTATACTTGAAGTAAAATTACAATTAGAGGCACTGTGTCACTGTACGGTTGTCTCAAGTTAAAAAAAATATTAAACGAGTATAACAAAAAAATATTTAATTGTCTGGTAAATTAAAGAAAACCCATTAAAAGTAGGACACTTCATGCTTGGTATAATTTGAATCGTGAGCTAAAGTTGAAAGTAAAACAATAACAGTGAGAAAAAAGGGGGTTTGGCTGCTTAGAGTTGCATCACTGTAGTCTTCATCATGTGATTGGGAGTATGTAAAGGGAGTGCCGAGAGAAGCTGTTATGATGTATTTTACTCACACAACAAACTTTTAATATATGTTGTTAAATATAAAGCCTTATTTCCATGGCATATATTGTTTTCTGTATTTTTTTAACATACAAGTTAAATGGGTTTTGGGGCTCTTTTTTATTTTTTTGTTATTAAGTTGGACTTGCATTCAAAACAATACTGTTATTACAAGAAATCATATGGATTTTGTGCCATGCTTCTTTGTCTCTTTGCTATATGTTACACTCAATTAAATAGTGGCAGATTTATCATTTATAGATATGAAGCATCTAATGTCTTCTTTTTTTTTTCTCACAGGTCAAAAGAGAGCTCGACTCAGCAGACTATTGAGAAGTCCTCCCCGTCGTCGGTCACGTTCGAGGTCTCCTTCTTTTGACAGAATTAAACGTCAAAGACGGCCACATTCTAGGTCTCCACACACGACCCATAAAAGGAGTCGATCTCCCTCCTATAAACATTCTTATCGTCATAGGTCACCATCACCTACAAAACAGTTTCATAGTCAAAAGTCACGATCAGGTTCACACGCTAGACATTCTGGTTCACGTTCTCCTAGTCGTCACAGTTCGAGAGAGAGGCATTCTGTGCTAGATGAGCATAGCTATCAGAAGGAACTTAAAGCTCTCGAAAATGAAGTGGATAGAGATCGTCGTTATTACGAACAGTTCCCAGAGAAGCATCCTCGCTATCCAGAAGAGTGGAAGATATTCTGGAATAGACGTTACTCTGAATTGAAAGGCCAAGGAAAAGATCCTAAGGGATATAATTATAAACCTGAGTGGATTAAGGTGTGGGATGCCAAATGGCATGAAATACATGCAAAAGAGGTTTCAAAGAAGAAATTTAATTTAAGGGTAAAATATGGTCTCGAGAAGGAAAATGTCAGGGCTGAAGAACCAAAGCATTTTAAGGAAGCAGCATCTGTGTCTGCCAGTGAAGAACATGAAGCAAAATCAGCAGAAATATCAAATAGGAAGAAACTGGATAAAGAAGCTAACGTTAAAGAAGTTACAGTAGATGATATTAAGAATACTTGGAAAGCACTTACAGGAGCAGATATAAAAAATCCATCACAAGAACCATTGAAACCAGTAACGGTTGTCTCAGCTTTACGTTTGATGACGGCCTTAGAAGAACAGCTGGGCTCTTTGGGACCCCGTGTAAATGCACTTCTGTCGCAGGCATTGTCTATGGAAAAAATAAGTACGGGAGTGTCGGAATCACTACTTGCTGTAGGCGAACATGTTGTTCTTATTGAAACTGCATTAGAGAAACTAAGAGGCCAGATAGCTTCTGGTCTTATTGAAGGAAGGAAACAAACTGTAACAGAGAAGGTAATTAATGAAGTAAGTAGACTCCTTGAAAGTGCTCCAAAGCTAGCTCCACCCACTCCCATACTAGCAACAGCTTTAATGGGAAATCCAACACCAGGCTTTACAGCAACTTCACAGATGTCGGCATCAGGATCTGTGGGAGAAGTTGCAGATAAAGTTGTAATAGCTGAACATATTGCAAAGGTTTTAATTGAGAATGGAAGAACTGATATTACAGAAGCAGAGTTAAATCAGTTAGTCAATACTGTCCTTAATGGAGGTGCTTCCTCTGCAGTATCTAGAGAAGCACAGCTTATATCTGGTGTGCCCAGTGCACCTTGGCACAAAGAAATATCTGCTGTTCAGACCCCTCCTCCAGTAGCTAAAGGCCAGATTTTCATGGGCAGGGAAATGGATTCTGGCCGATCAACCAGTCTTCAGATGAGGGAAATGCAGGCTCTTAGACTTGAGGATAGGAGATTACAGGCTCCAAGGCCAGAGGAAAGGGAAATACGGGCTCCAAGAACAGATGGAAGAGAATTACTAACCCAAGTAAATGACAGAGAAATGCAAATACCAAAACATGATGAAGGGGAAATGGGAACATCACAGAGCCCTGATGATCTTCAAGAATTGAGTATGGTAGATCTTCAAAACTTACTACAGAATTTCCAGACTTTATCACCACATGAACAGAACATGCTTATAAATTATGTTAAGAAACTTGAACAAACCAATCCCGAAAAGGTCAAGGTTGCTTCAAATTTTTTTACACCTAAGCTTTCAGGTAAAGAACCACCCTCTGGAGAGAGTGAGTCATTTAGTTCTCAGACTCGCAGTGTTCATCCCGCTCCTGTACAGTCAGGTGAGGTAATGGTCCCTAAAGAGGAGAGAACAGATATTACCTCAAAATCTGAAAAACCAGCTTTTCAGTCTGGGTCACATAATACAGGCAATGTTGTGGACGAACCTCCTTCAAGTTTAAGAAATCCAAGCCCTGTTTGCCAGAACACTGTTCCAGAGACAGCCTCAAAACTTGTGCATTTGACAGCTAAGGAGTCGGCAGTGGTCTGTCCCGAATCAGTATCAAACCCCAAACAAGTGTCTCCTGTAAACCAAAATAGTGCTCCGTCAACAGCAGAATCTCGAAATCTAAAAATGGATGTAAGAACAGAAAATAAGAATGTTTATGAAGCTATTTTGGAAAATGCGAGGCGCCAACATAATATTCTAAACAGTCGGATTCCAACAAATGAGGAAAAAGATGAAGCAAAACCTACATTTCTATCCCGTGTTAGTGCATCTCCTAGAAGCACAAGCACAACTAGGGAACTTCCCGACATGGATGACCATCGGAACTCGCCTGATATGGTCGAGGTAAGATCGGCTCTCACAAAACCATCTAGTTCTCAGAAACCTGCAATTACTTTAAATTTAAAAACGCCAATAGCTTCGCTTAAAAGGAGTTCCTTAGACCAAAGTCCTAAAATTACTGGATTTGGATCTGACCCTGAGGTCAGTCCATTGTCTCAAATTCCTTGGAGTGCTCATAACCAGTCTGAAGTAAGGAAAGAGGAAGTTAACAGTATGCAGTCAGCTAATCAGTGCATCCAAGAAGGGAGGGCTATTTCTACTTTAAGTGAAAGACGTGTAGTTCCTCAAAAAAAGATGGGTGCACCATATGCTCCAGTACAACCTCCATTTCCCTACTACGGTTATCCGCAGAATAATATGTTGCCTATGGGTTATGCTCCAATGGGTGGAATTCCTCCTCCTTCACCACACTATACCCAGTATAACAACTCTACTTACCCTGGAGCACAATATTATGGTAATCGATGAAAATTCACTGCATTTCCTGTTGCACAAGAATAGCCCCCTCCCTCCCCCCCCCTTTTTTTTTTTATGTGATAGAAGGTTAATTTTTCAGTGGATGTGGTAATATGATTATAAAATTGTTCTTTTTTTTATTACAAAACCTGTTAAGGACTGAACATCAGAAATGTATTTGATCAACTAATGGCCACAGATTACAAGGAAATTAAAAAATGTAGTCAGTATTGTGTTACCAGATGAAGATCTGAAGTTTGTAATACATTAGAGTCTGACCTGTGACTTTGTTGAGGTTATGTTTGTCGGTAGTTAAGTATTTTAAATTAAATTAAAAAAAAATATATTTGTGTATTGCATACATTTTGTCAGCAATTAAATGACCCTTCCTTCTTACATACAGCTCAGTAATATGTGTAGTTAGTTACTCCTTGTGTACTGTTTATGTTGATTGGTTGACAAATAAATAGTGAAATGATATCCACTTGTAATTATGCTGATTTAATTAACTTTACAAGTTTGATAAAAACAAAAGTTGGACCATGACTAATGTGATTCTTTGTATTGCATGAAATTACTGTCTGACTGGTAAATATAGTCTAAAGGCGTTTAACTGCATAGCAGATTTGGGAGATACACAAGAACTCTGCTATCATCTTAAGGGAAAAACAGTTATATTATTTCCAGTTGTGTTACAGGCATGATATGTAACGTAAGGGTGCTTTTCATAACGAAAGCAGGTTACCTGCATTTAAATACATAAGCATGCTAAAAATGTTGCCATGTTTTCAAGTGTGAGTATTCACCGAAGAAGCAGGCGCCTGTGCTGCTCGTGCATGTTCATGGGATTGTACCTGCTTTCAGTTTTAACAGAAACATATTTGAATATTCTTGTTAAGCAGGTTGTCTCGGGCAGATGAGGTTTCCATTGCAGGTGTTTTTTGTTTTTTTTCAGTACGGCTGCTGAAATAGATTGCAATGTGCTTATTCCCGATGTTCAGTTTTACCCAGAATCGTTTTACCACTCTTCATACATGTGTATAATGGAAAAATCTTTCTAGATGTTTTTTTTTTTCAATTTCCAAAATAAACACTGGTATTCACTGACAAATTCTCTCTCCAGATTAATCTCTCGACTACTATTCTCCCCCCCCCCTCCCCCAAATAATTTAATATACGCTGTCAAAAATAAAAACATTGTCTGAAGAGTAACTGAGTTGGACATGTTAACTCTTTGGAATTTATACATAAATTAGAATGGGGTGAAGCAATTTTCACCCGNTTTCTTTGTGAACACTATCAGAATCCACCAATGCCGAAGTGACTAGCATGACATGCGCTGGTAGGCAGGAGCAGGCAACTTGCTTTCATTGTGAAATTGATCTTAAGAATGTAGACGAATGGAAGAATTTTTAATAAGAAGGCTATATAGATGCATTTAAAGAAAAGGCATAATCAGGAAAGTCATTGGGCGCGGATGAACAAAGGCCGAGAGAGGCCAGAACTCGTGAGTACCAAGGGTGTAACATGAAATGATAGAAAAATGTCTTAATTGTGTAAAAGATTAAGGTGTATAAGTTAGAGCTAAGGAAGTACTTTTGTTGGCTAGACTTTAATAACCTATCCTTTGATCAACTAAAGCAAAAAAGATGCAAAGTTCCTAATGTGAATTGTGCTAACAGTTGGAAGGGACTTTTCCAGAACTAGGTGGTAAGCAATACATTGTGAAGCCAGGGGATTGGTTAAAATGATAAAAGAAGGTCCTTGCAACTGCAAGAGGAGAGGACACCCAGAGATAATTTGTATAATGCTAAATTAGTAGCCCCATACAGTAGAACAACTTAACATTTCCAAATGTTGGATAACCAGTGAATTGAAATAAAACACTAAAAAATGTTTCTTGGAAAAAAACTTTAGTATTCCATCTTTATTTCTGAAACTTTGTTTAAAATAGTGATATGCAAATGTACATTCCAATATGCCTAAGCATATTTTGCATAGATTGTTTGTCATTCAGAATGTTTTGACAGTACCTTGCAGATATTGTATATATCTTTTCTTGAGAAACACNTCTCTGAGTTTCATTTTTTTTAATTCCTTCAGATTTTATTTTGTGAATTCCTAAAGGAATGATAATTCTTTGTTGTCACATTAGAAAATTGTCATTGTATTCTCATTTAATGTATAGCTGTGTGACAAAATCTACATCAACCATGTGTGATACTTTATGATAAAGACATTGGCACAGGATATGTACTTGAGAAATATATATACCGTGTAACAGTAACTGTTGATGGTTTTGCTCTAGTGATTTTACAGAAAATACGATAAATTTATCATTATTTCGGATAAACAAATGTACAAGTTAAAAAAAAAAATTCACTCCTTGAACAGACTGACAGATTGCTTAAATAAATTTTGTGGTTGTGTAAAATATATATANTAGTAGTGGCATTTCTATGTATCTTTTTCTTAAAGGATTATTTTAAGTTTATTGCTGCATTAAAGTGCTGGTAACTTTTGTGAAGAAGCTAGTGGAAGTGCACAAAAGGAAAGAAGCAGTCAACGAAAATGTTCTGTCGAAATGGAATTAAACAGAAGAAGTGTAGTGAGCAAGTTGGACAGTTGCAGCAATTCTTTCAAATGTACGCTAGCTATCACTGTAACACTACAAAAAACTGGATTTGTACATAGCTAAACTTTCTGTTAAACTTCATAAAGCAGAGTGAAAGTGGCTAGTGTGGGACAAATGTGACACTAAAAATGACAGTTTAGAATTAGATATACATACATTTGTGTACCGATTAGTTTTGTGTATAGTTGTATTTTATGTCAATAAAATGTTTTGGAATGCTATATGTGTTTTCATTACCAAATTATATATAGCAAATGTGAAGGGATATGCTGTGACGGTGATGCTTTCAGTAAGGTGTACATAAATCTATATACTCGTAATGTAAATCGTAGAAAACTAAACTTTTAAATAAATGATTAATTCTACAAGGTCAACTACAGATTGATGTGAGAATATGTCAAAACAACAAATAAAGACATGCACAAAGAGGTACAAACACTAACACATACAAGAGACTATACAACATATAGACATTGTCAAATCGAAGATAACACAAATCCACCATACATATATTCCACACAGTCATATACTAAAATTAACTACTAATAGAGTTGTCCTCTCACGAAAATAAGAACTTCCTACAGAGCTACAAAATTATAACAAATAAAGCTGAATTAGTGTTTCTAATAACTTGGCAAAAGTTGGAATGAAACTTATTGGTCTGTAGTTTTCAATGTTGCATTTATCCCTTTCTTGTAAATAGATTTCACCACAGGTGTGTTAAATGATTTTGGAAATTATCCCTCTTTGATACAAGAATTAAGACTGTGTGTTGTGGGAATGCAATTGTATTTAGTAGTTTGGAAGATGCATTATCTATTCCTGTTGACTCACTAGTTTTTAAATTGTGTATTGTTTTAATGACTTTGGTATCATCTGTGAAATACATGGAACTGCTTATTGTATTTTTTTTAACAGAATTAAAATTTGGACATTATAAGCATATTTTTCACTGTGTTTGTGTCGAAGATATTAAATTCTTTATACACACTGCCTTGGTGTGTAAATAATAGGTGTCAACAATTGGCAGCAAAGATCTTTACTGGTGAACTGTTTAAAGGAGTTCACAANACAAAATCATGTTTGTATTTGAAAGCACATGCAAAGAATAGATGTGTGAAAAGTAAGTTTGTTGAAAACCCCGTTGCAAAATTCCGATTGTACGACTTTTTAGAATGGATTATTTACTTTCTGTTTATCGGGTGGTGACGTTATTGAGCCAGCGCCTTCGAGTGTCCCTTCGAAGGCCAACGTGGTTTCCCTTTTAACGCGCATGAATGAGTGACTTTTCTTGCGAATGAGTTTATTTTTTGGGGTCTGTGTTTGAATATTTTTTAAGGATGACAGCTCCTGTCGTTCCTTATCAATTTGAACCGGAATACAAAGAAGGAGATTTAGGAGAAGTTAACGAACATGAATCGAGCAGTACCTTTACGCCTGTTTATCAAGGAAGGGCAGGAACCCTTAATGGTGTCATTGTGAAAATTGTGCAGTTATGGCTACGGACTGTGAAAGTGTGTGTTGCAATGAATCAGAGTGTAAAGCAAGTTAAGAAAGATTATAAATGTGTGACATTAAATCCTTCTTTTGAAAAATTGATTTTGGATAGAGAAGTACTCAATATTACAAGACANCNAANNGCAATGAAAACTACAAGCCGCAAAAAGAAGAAAAGTTTGAGTGTTGCAGTACCAGAAAACAATTTATGGCGGTACCTAGCCTATAGGCAGTTTACTGCTTGGATAAATTCATGGATTTCGATAGGCATAGGTAACAGGATAGTCATTCCGTCTTGGACTGTTAAAAAAAATAAGAGACACGTTTCCAGATAGAGACGGCAATTACGTAGGTTTTCGAGAAGACCTACAGATGCACAAAACTGGCCAGCTTGATGTAAGTTTTAGAAACCTTATATACCCATATATATATATACCGGGTTATTAAAAAAGAACTCGCTGGTTTCGTGATTTTATTGTGGGAAATGTATGGAACATATCGTCATTATATGGGTGTACATCTGTGGAACCAGCGGTATGCGGAACTATTCGAATAAAAACTTGTGGACACTAGGCACAGATGTACACCCATATAATGACGATATGTTCCATACGTTTCCCACAATAAAATCACAAAACTAGGGAGTTCTTTTTTAATAACCCGGTATAATTGGAGAAAATAGCTTAAGTTTTGTTAATTAAAAATATGTTACACGCTAACTTTTTTTTATCAAAATGTACATGATGCTAAAGTGTTGTTTGTATATGAAACCGGCAAAGATGTAATGTGTAATCACTAGGAGATACAACAGATCTGCATATTTCAGTCCCCATTTCACACTGTACTCCTTCTGATATTCAACAAATAGTCGAATCACTGTCTACTAGGTCCAATGGTAAGTCCATCCCAGGAATTTGAGAAGTGGCAGATCCTTTTCTTCATAACGCGCGTTTCTAGATTCGGGCATTACTTTTTTCCTCATTACATCGGACTCATTTAAATCTGATTCCAAAAAATGTGCCGAACACATCATAGCGTTTTTAATGGGCACAATGTTCTTCCATCAGCAATATTTAGTCCATACTGAATATCTATTTGGCGATTTATCACGATTCGGAAGTCTGTGAAAATGCATATCTTTATTACATTTGTCAGTTCTGTTTGAACATCCAAATACAGGACATTGAGGCATTTTGACACCATAAATCACACAAACACACACACGTGAACTCATGTCTGTGTACACTAAAGTTTGTATGGAATTAATTATAACAATAATACAAAAAAGTTTGAAAGAACTAAAGCAGTAACTCGCCTCCAACTGATGAGTTTGGCGCCTTCACGAGGACAAAGCGCGACAGGTCCCGCTCAATGACGTCACGCAGTATTCGGAAAACAGCTCCAATTGTGTGAATTGAAAACTATTCATAACGCCATCAATCATATAATGGCCCGGTAAATCGAATTATGATAAGTTGTATGTTTGTGTTGTGAACTCCTTTAAATTATATATCTACAAATAGAGATGGATTTTCTACTCTGTTATCAGCATTGTGCAGTAGTAATTAGTGTGCAAAGAGAAAGTATAATGGGTTTAATTTTTAGGTGTGTTGCAATGGAGAAAAAGTAACTTACCATACATGGGGATGTAAAAATCTTGAAGCTTCAGGATTGATGAAATTTATATTAAAACTCTTTTAAGTTCCATGACACAGTGTGAGTTCAGAGTAGGAGTTTCAAGTATGCCAGCCATTGTGTTCATTATTTTAGTTCAAATGTCAATTTTTAGTCTATATAACTGTAGTACTTGAAACATGTTGCCCATATACTGGAAGAGAGAAGTTTGATATTAAAAAAAATAATACCAGATGAAACATCCTTGTCAGCCATTGGTAGCTTCAGAGTTTCATGTCTATAACATAACCTTGTCAAAGTAGTTGGTTAGAGTAAAACTGGAGTTTAAATTGTATGATTTACCCTCCAAGGAATTCTGTGGAGTGCTGTGGCATTTGTGTATTTTGTTGGTTGATTGAAGAACAGGATTGTGTAACATGGGAAGTACAGTTTTTTTTTAGTGTTGGGCAATAGTTTGATGTACTAGTAGTATTGATTTGACAATTTAACTTGAAACTTATTGAAAGTGGGTGCCCAATTCTTCTAAAAACTTCCATTAAGATTAATCTCTACATCAAAGCCTAGATTGTTTTAATGGAAGTGTTTAGAATAGTGGAGAACCAATGTACTAGTGCATAGGTAGAAAATAATTGGGAGGTCAAAATATCANAAAGAATTTGCAAAATGTATCTACCTTATATTTATTGAACTTCTCCATGCATCCCTTTTTTTTCATATATGGTTTGTGAAAAACTTCCTCTCCATTAATTTGTAACTGCTATTACATACTTAACATACTATTAGAAATATGAGGATTGTAACATTTTTTAAATGAAATTGACTACCGTCAATTGGGGTATCTTGGGACAGTTTTCAACTTTAACATA
>KZ868965.1:24994-35502 GCA_003456935.1 Machilis hrabei | reverse complement strand
AGTATTACAAGAACTAAACATACCGTAATGGATCCCAAGACATGACAATTGCCTGGTTTGGTTATACTGCTAATCAAGTTTGTAGTCAAATGCATATCTTCCCCTTCCAAATATCACAGGTTTTACTTCAGTGACTATCTNATCCACATTTACTGCCATCACATTCACAATGGTCGGAAAAACATAAATGTTGTCAGTCTTCACAACTTGGGTCACTGTCCCATGTTACCCCAAAACATACATTTGTGGAGAATTGTTATCCCTGCTCAAACAAGGTTGNCAACACTGTTAAAATNTGAATCGCANATTGTCGACATACAATGNCACTACAAATCACCATGAGTTGAGCATTGAGATGTATATAGTTAACTTTCACCAAACAAAGTTTTTATGACCTGATATTTGAGGTAAAAATATAGAGTTTTTAAATAATCAATTACATGGACTTACTTTTAATATATACTCTTCGGTAAGCATGAAATATTCAGAATACTGTTTATCAACCTATAGACTCGATGGTGCACTGGCAGTGATGCAAAAGTGCTTTTATTAAACAAAATTCAACCCAAATGTCCCATGTTACCCCGGTGTCCTAAGATACCCCAATTGACGGTATGTAGTCAGTTTCAAGAGCTTAACCAGTTTTTAAGAGCCAGTAGNGATTCAGTTTGTGCATATGACATGGCATAATACCAAAAAGATAGAACAACAGAACTTAATTAAGGTCAGAAGAAGTGAGGATATAACTAAAAAAAAAGTTACCAAGGAATTATGTATGGAATAAAGAAAACTGATTTGAAATTAATAATAAAATGGAGACTTATTCCAGATGTAGAATCAAGTAGGCACAAGATGTTCTTTGTAACTTCGGTTTCTGAGAAAATATCTAGAACTTGTGTGTTATTGANATTACAAATTGTGTGAAATATATACAGTGGACATTTTTGTATGTTACTTGCTTAGAAAGTATTCTAAATACTAACACAAATTTGGCATTACTTAGGAATACTCTGTTAATACTGTAATTAGTTATTAAATTGTTCAACAGTCAGTAGTTTTGAACTTTACTCCATCCAAAATTACTTGTGATCCCCTCACACAAGCCTTTNGTTTTGTATAAAACGATGCCTACAAAAAGATTTAGGTACACTGTTAACCAGGTATAGTAATGGTGGATGGAAGTGATGGTTGCTTCTTTGAAGTTTCTTGAAATAGAGCTCAAAAATAGATGGTTTTGAATTGCTTAGTAATATTATAACTCTTAGATTTACAATTTAGTTTCCTGACCAGATTTGACAAATATTGAACAAATAACAACAATGTTCAGATTGAAGAGATATTTCAGATAAGGTGACCGACAGGTTGGCTTGGTGGTAGAGTGCCCTTGATCAGGAGGTCCTGGCTTCAAATCCCGGGTCCAACTCCTAGCTCTCGAGTATAAAGGATTTTCCTACGAGTCTGCCTGTGGAGCACTCCAGGCTTTGGTATGATCGTAGGTGTCTTCTGGGAGGGACGTTAAAAGTGGGGTCCCATCAATAAGTGTCCGTCGAATAAGAACCCACCACCGGCTGTGTGTCGAGTGGCAAAATTAAATCGGCCTGAAGCGTCGTCGTGACGNAGATGGGGTCTCCATTAGACCATCACGGTCAGAACAGCGGGTCTATAAACTCAAAAAACATCAGTGCCATCACAGATATTTGATTTTGAACATTTTCTACACACATTCACTCTTTCTCAGCCTCTTATATATTACATAGTAACCTGAATGTAATGTGTAGAAAATACTTTGACAGTAGAATGTCGATGATCTCAACTAATTGGGGCCAGTGGTAGTTCGTATTATCAGTTCATTCAATTTATCAAATGTGTATTTACTGTACCTAAACTTTAAAAAGAACATAAAATTACAATGCAGCCTTGTTTTACTGTAATATAAAAAGGTTCTAGAAATAAAACTGAATTTACAATCAAACTAACAGTTAATTTTTTATCCATGTTTAAAAATACAGCAAGTTACAAAGAAAATGCATTGTAAAAAAATGTAAGTTTAAAGAAAGGAACACTTTAATTACTCTACATACTTTTAGGGCGTTTGGATTACCGAAGATTCGGATTACTGTTTCTAAAAATTGACACTCCATTCTACTAAACAGGATAAACAGCTCCAAATATCCAGTTCTACAAATTAAACATACATTTACATCGGAGCATATTTCTCACACAAGTGATTGATTGTTTTAATTTGTGGTTCTGCAGTTCTGACTAACAGTTTAATGAAGACCCTCATCTGCATTATAATGGCTCTTCAGGATGGTTGAATTTTGCTGTCACTCACTTCACAGATAGATGGTGGTGGGTTCTTTTACTTGGAACACTTATCCACGGGACTCAAGTTTAACTTCCCTCCTAGACAACGCCTATAATTTTACCTTAGTGTGGAGTGCTTTACACGCAGACTTGTAAGATAACCGTTTTTACTCGGGGCTTAGTGTCAGCAAAAGTGTTTAAACCTGGGGATGTCCCAGTCAGATGATGACCATTATACCGTACTTCTAAGCCAACTTTTTTACCAACAACCTGCCAATTTGAGTTGACAAATGAAGATAAAAACAGGGTTTAAACATGTCCACAACTCATCTTTACATTTGTACAGGGGATAGAATGCATCCCACGTACTGTTTCCAATACATGTTACACTATAGCAATGGGCATTGGTTGCCATGGCAGTCATCTACTACGTTAGTACTGCCCGACTTTGCCAGTTACAAATGTGTTAAGATGTATTTTTTTGCATCAAGTTTTGGTTTCTTTTCTTAATATTTTATCCAGAGTTTTTGAATCTAAACTAACAAGAACGATTGCTGATGTTGGTAACAAATTTAGAAAATAGGTGGCAACCATGACAGAAAAGACAATACTTTTATGTTCAGTTTGAAAGAAATTACTTTTTTCAGATTAATTTGTTTGTTCTAAATAAATTAGTCTCCATTAGCTATATTTNAACCTTGTGGAAGATTAATATTGTTCAGACAATTAATTTTGCAAATTGCATTGCTGGTTTTAGCTAAGAGTTCAGAACTGGTGATGTTTTTTTTTTCAGTTGCAGTTTGAGAGAGGTTTATTTTCCAGAATTTTAAATACCAAAGTGAGTCAGTTGACTTCTGTTTGAAGTTCTCCCAGATCAAAAAAAGAGTGTATATTAATACACACACATATAGTGTTGCAAGAGGAATCTGCTGTACTGTACATGCATATTTTATGGCCCAAAATAAGTAAAAAATGTCCTATAAACACAGATCCAGAAAAACAACATCTGGCCACCAGGGGTGCTTTAAGTTTTGTAGTAATCAAATAAATGTTTGGGTTTAAATAAACAAAAACAATGGTGGTAGAAATAATTACATAAAAAATTAAACACAAAATAAATAACTTTCAATTAAATTTTAAGTTTTATCGGAAGGCAGAGTAGCATTATTTTCTTTGTTTTTGTGAATCATTAGACAATTGTTCACCTAACGAAGTCTTCCTGATTGGTTGACGAAATATCGGAGAACATCGTTTTATCAAAGCAAGGTAAGAAGCTTGCTTTTTAGTAGTAATATATATTTTTTTTNAAAAAAAGATGGTAGCAATATATGCGTAGTTGTAATGACTTTGAATTTTGTAAGTACATTAAGTGCTTACAGTGCTACCAGCACAATCGTTTTTGTTTGTATAACTTAGAGGCAGATGGAGGCAATAATTTATTCAACAATTATTTATGTATCTAAATTTTCTCTGTAATTTTTTTATTTCCAGTATTATAAACTGCCATTGTTTTTGTTTATTTAACCTAAAAAAATTATTTGATTATTTCAAAACATTGAGCTGCCAAGGGAAACATTTCCAGACCCACATTTATAGGCTACTTATGCCTTGTCTTGGGCGAAAGAACACACCTACAGTATGACAAATTCCTTTTGAAACACCCTGTATATATAACCAAATAATTTGTCTTATTAAAGAATGTCGAAAGTCACAAGCGTAAAATGTGTTCTATGGGGAGGTCCATCTGAGGCTAGTAATATAAACAAGGTGTATTACAGTTTGCATCATTCTGTCATATCTGAAGTCATTAGAACACACATGATGTGATAGGGAGGACAAGAAACTGCTGCATTAACTCCTATAATTGGGATATGGCTCAGTTACTTCATTGTTTGCTGAATAATTGAATTCTGTTTCTTGCTTAGATAATAATAAATAATGTACTTTTGGCAAATGCAATTTCAGGTTTTATTTTAGGTCTTAGACTGTAGACAGCTTGCACGTCACCTGGTGCAATACCACCACCTCGAGCTAAAGACATCCTGAAACGTAATTGCTTCATTTTTGGATGTCTGGGTGAGGTTCTCGGTTTTGGATGTACTGGGACAATTGTGGCAGTGGATCTGTCAGATTTATGGTCTCGGTATTGGATCGGTTGAGGATACCCATTAGAAACAGGTCACAGGTTGGCTACCAAATAGTTCAGTGGTCTGAACCTAGAGGTTACGCTCTGGGAAGCAACCATATCATTTGGCAGAAACCTCGGATGTACACTGGATAAAAGGGGGTCCAAGCTAGTACATTTGGGGGGATACATAAGACCACAGCTCTCCAGGAAGTTTCCCATGAGTCTGATCTATGATACTGTAATCTGAGTCTTTGAGATTCCTCTACACCCTTTTTATAACTCTCTAACCAAATACAAAATGACAAGTCTAAACAAAGACACACGTACTACTCTTTACAGCATCTTTTAAGTCGGACATCTTTCCTGACTGCTGGAAGCTTGTACATGTACAGCTTATCCCTTAGAAAGGTAATTAATCTCCACCGTCTGATTGCTCTAGTATCCGTTCTATCAGAGGTCATGGAAAAGGTAATGAACAATCAACTTTTGTCATTCCTAGAATCCAGCAAATTAATCGCTGATCATCAGCATGGTCGTTCCACTGGAGATCTTATGATTCACATGTTTGCAGCCAATCACTTGAAAAGTTTGGAGAATTTCGAGCCATAGCTTTAGACATCTCCAGAGTCTTCGATAGAGATTGGCATCACGGTATCTTAAATAAACTTCCTTCCTATGGCTTACCAACTCAGTTATACCAGTAGATTCCAAGCTATCTGAGTAGCAGTTGATGGTGCATTGCCTGATGCCTTTTCAATAAATGATATTCCTCAAAGTTCAGTTCTTTCTCCTTCTATATGTAAGATACATATTAATGACCTCCTTTCTATTACTGCAAATCCATTCACACCTTTGCTGACAATGGTACTTTACAATCCAATTTTTCATTCCAAAGTAACCCTTCCCAATCTGATCGATGTTCGACACGCTCTTCTCAAGTTTTGTGCGTGAACACAGATCTTCAACATTCTCCAGTGGGTTAGAGAAGCTGGTGAACTTCAACTCCAGCAAAACCCAATCGTGTCTCCTCACTAAAAAAAGTTAACCAGAATGGTCCTGACCTAATTTTTTCAAACAGTACACTCTCCAAAAGCGATTTTCTCTCGATATTAGGCATCACTCTTTCCTGGTACAACCACATTTATGCTATAGCCAAAGCTGCATCCAGAAAGTTGGGATTTCTTTTCCGATGCAGGAAATATTTCACCGTGGAGCAACTCTTTACAAAGGTCAAGTACGCTAATTTAGAATTCTGTTCACGCATGGGATGGTGCCTCTAAAATCCATCTGTCTCCTCGACTCAGTTTAAAGGNAAGCTTTTCATTTGATTGATGACTTGTCCCTTCCCAGTTCTTTACACNCTCTCTCACATTGTCATTCAGTCTCTTACCTTTGTCTGTTTTACCATTATTTTCATGGTCCTTGCTCCACTAAACTCGCATCTTTAATTCATCCTGCTGCTACCTATGTTCCTTATACATATACTAGTCAAAGTGTCTCGTGTCACCCTTACATGGTCAAACTTTTTGCCCACAGAACGGCCTAATACTACTACACTTTTTTCCCTCGAGTTTCCAAGTTCTGGAACTCCATACCATCGTTTGTTTTCCCTGATACATACAGTCTTAAAGCCTTCAAATCAAAGGTTCATAAACACTTGCTTTCTTCTTAGTTCTTTGTTCACTTTTGGCACTCGCAGTGTTTTGGCATAACAGTTGCTTAACATGAAAAAAAGAAGGAAAACATAATTTATTTTGTTGTTAATGTGCATTTGAATTACTACCGCAAATTCATACTTTCTTGGTAATCATGAATGTGAAAATGGTGTATTTTTTGTAATGATTAGCAACTCACTGTAATGCAGAAAGCACTGTGAATGCCAAAAGTATACATAGAACTAGGAAGAAAGTAAGTGTTTATGAACCTTTGTTTTGAAGGTTTTAAGATTGCATGTATCAGGGAAAATAGACGACGGCAGAGAGTTCCAGAGTTTGGAAAATCGAGGAAAAAAAGTAGACTTGCAGTAGGCCGTTCTGTGGGTAAAAAGTTTGACTGTGCAAGAATGACATGAGACACTTTGACTAGTAGTAGGAACATGGGTAGCAGCAGGAGGAATTGAAGATGCTAGCTGAGTAGAGCAGTGACCATGAAAATAAAAGTAAAATGGGAAAAGGTCTGAGACTGCACAACGATGTGTCAGAGGGTGCAAAGAACTGGTGAGGGATTGATCATTGATTACACAAATAGCTCGCCTATTTCAAAATAGGGCGAACTTGGGTCTTGTATAAAGTTAAGAGTTGCTTCACAGTGAAGTATTGCCTGGATCGGAAAAGAAATCCTAACTTTTTGGAAGCAGTTTTGGTTATAGCATAAACATGGTCATGCCAGGAAAGATCAGAGGAGAGAGTAATACCTAATATAGAGAGCGAATCATTGTTGGTGATTGTGCTGTTTGAAAAAATGAGGTCAGGAACATTCTGGTCAACTTTTTTAGTGAGGAGATAAGACTGTTTTGCTGGAACTAAAGTTCACCAGATTTTTGGAGCCCCATTGGAGAATTTTGTTGAAGATGTGTGTTCATACTCTAAGATTGAGTGGAATGTGATGGACAGATATCAGATTGGGAAGGGCTACGTTGGAATGAAGGACTGGAGTAAAAAGTAATATCAACTGCAAAGCTGTGACTGGAACTTGTAGTAATGGAAAGGAGGTCAATAATGTGTAGAAGAAATAAAGTAGGAGACAGAACTGAATCCTGAGGTTCATGTTTGCNAACATGCCAGCCATTTCAAATAAACACAATGTTTGAATTTCTTGTGTTTTAAGGCCACTCACAAATGAAGTAAACTCAAACATTATGATCACTTTTGTTCAATTCTTTTTCACAGTGTGTAAAAAGTTTTAAAATTACAGTTAAAAACTTTAAAAATATAGTTTTCCAACTAGTTTTAAAATGTGAAAACAATTTGAAACAAAGAGATCAAAATGTTAGGTAAACAAATCAACTTTTGAGTTTACTTCATTTGTAATTGGCCTTAAAAAAAGAACTATATTTCAGGGCTTTAANAATTTCGGTGGATTTCTAAAAACTGTTAATATTCCAAGTATAAACGTTTTTTTTTTATATTTAGCATGGTAGAATTAATGTTCGAGAAACAAATATTGTTCACTGTATATTAAAATAGGAATCACACTATTTTACCACTCATAGTACTAGTTCCACTGACTTTAAAAATTTGTACTGTTTCCAGTGGAATGGTGCATCTTTTGTAGTTATATGTTGTTGAATAATTGATAATAAATGATAAAATTTCTTCGTGAAATGAAATTACATTGCACTTCACATTTTTAATGTATTTAGTTCTTACTCTCATTATATATCCTTTCCAAACTTAAAAGTGTAAATAATTATAAAAAACATTAACTTGAGTAAGAACATAAAATGCTTGTTGTTACAATCTGGGTGGATATATAAAAACTGGATTGCTGCAATCATATATTTTAAAGTGGCATATATTACAAAAGATAACTTAATTTAGATACGTGTTGTTTATTATACTGTACATATATTCATCCACCCATTAAACTTGTTTTTCTTTTCACAATCTGAAGAAAATGAAAACATATCCTGCTATGTATTCTCCATATTTTTTAAATTTCTACACCTGAATCTTTACACTAACATTGCAGCACAATTTTCGGAATTTGTGAANCACTCGTAATTGAGCAGATGGTAATTCCAGTTTTACATTTTTGGTTGTGATGGTATTATCTTTTACACCCATTTACTGCTGTATTCACTTACATAATTGTTTGTAATATCACTTTTTAATTACTCTTTTTATTTCTTCTGTTACAGCTAATTCAGTAGAACCAAGCAACAGTGAGTATGCATAGAAGGAAGAGAGGAGATGGCAGTGCTGAGAATGGATTTGAAGAATGGGTAAGTGTAAATCTAAAACATGCTCTTGGTGAAGGAAAAGAGCATGATATACATGCAGTGCATTTAATAATCCATCACCTTGTTTGATTGAAGTTCAGTTGAATGTAGAAATGGAACTGTAATTAGGAAAACTTTCGTTTCTTTGCAGCAGATGAATTCAGTTTTCTTATTTGATACTTGTTTTTTTCCTCTCAGGATGATCATTTTAAGTTGACCATCACTGAGATCTCCTGAAGAGGAAGAGATTCAAGAAACTTTGAATGAGGCACCTCCCCGTGGAGTTCGTAATGATACTTGCCCGTGTAATGAAAAACAGTTTATTAATTTTTAAAAATACAGTAGAACGTCAAAAATCCGAACTAATTGGGACCATAGGTAGTTCGGATTTTCAAATTGTTCGGATTTTCGAAAATACCCAGAAAGTACCGTTTAGGAAAATATTATGCCATTTAATCAAATAAAGTGGTTATACAATATGTACATACATATGTATGTAACATAATTAAACAAAGAAAATTGAATTAACTTCTGAAAAATACACCGACTTCACACAAAGAAAGTTGAATTCATATCTGTAAGGAAAAACTAACTTAAACTCATTTTAAAAAATCACTGATTTTCGGCTGAGAGAGCTTTGAAATTCTTTTCCTACCTGTCAAGTCCTTCANTCGTTTTAGTAGTAAAAGTTGAGCTTCATGGGAGTGCGTTCGGATTTTTGACGTTCGGATTTTTGACGTTTCGGATTTTTGACGTTCGGATTTTTGACGTTTCGGATTTTTGACGTTTCGGATTTTTGACGTTCGGATTTTTGACGTTTCGGATTTTTGACGTTCGGATTTTTGACGTTCTATTGTAGTGAGAAAATGTATTTTTTTAAACTCAGGGCTACATTTTTTTCTTATGGCGATACATTTTTCTTGGTTAACAAGAGTTGGGGTATATTTTGCCTAAAGCCAGTACTTCCAAAGTTTTTTTTAGCATCTTTATTACAGTTATACAGTTCATAAACACAGTACCACATATGGTTTTAACAGCTAATGGAGACTGTTGCATTTCCTTGTATAAAGTTCAACTTATAAATATAGGTGACAGTTAAATTTCATATGTAATAAATATGCTTACTGTATATTCTTGTAAAAGAAATTGAACTCCTTTGTGTAATGGGTTGGAATGAATCTTTCTGTCAGAAACTAAACACGTTTGATTATCGTCATATCTTTTGAGGTGTAATGAGTATGAGTCACACATGAATTGAAACTATAAATGTTTTATACATTTCCAACATTTGTAAAAAAAATACACTCCAGAAAATGCCTTAAGAGACCATGAACTGATTTTTAAATTTCTGGACAAACTTATAAGTTGACAGGTAAGCAAGCATGGCAGGATTTGAGCATCAGAATTCCCCAGAAGTTCCTCAAAAATAAGAAATTATGTTCATTACTAAAATGTACTGCATTCTGTACCAATCTTAACACATGTCTACCAATGTAAGACAGGCATTCCTTGATTTAGCATGATTTGAATAAGCTAGGTCAATAAAATAGTAGATCTTCTTGTGTTTGCTCAGCAATACTCGCACATTATTGTGGATGGAGGTGGGTGAAAAGAATGCATGGGGTTAGATGTCAGCTGTTTTCTTTTAGTTGCAAACATGTTTTCCAGTTATTTATTCTGTACCTTAGTGATTTATAATTGGTATTGAGATACATTAAGTGTTTTAGCCCAATGGATAGTGGTAGTGATCGTGATGTTCAACCTGTCATTGTGCTAGTGGCAGATGTGACCTAAAGAGAAAAACAATGACTGGACTTGAAAGTTAGAAGTTATACGAAAGCATTACAGTGGCCTCTTGAATTGTGAACATGGGAATCATTACAGTCTTGCCGAATCTTCTGTTTGTACAATTTGAAGAGATAAAAACTCAGTTTTAGCAGTTGGAAATAGTGCAATTATTTTTTTCGTACTTAACTTATTTTCTGGTGATCTTTAAAGGAACAGAAGGCAGCTACAAGTCCTCTCCATTTTACTTGGTTTCCAGTTTCTTTTTAGGTACAATTTTATTTTTACATTTGTAATGGTTTTAATGCAAATTTTGATTACATAAAATTAAAAGACAATTTAAACCTT
>KZ868965.1:1410-14717 GCA_003456935.1 Machilis hrabei | reverse complement strand
TGAACACAATTTAACTTGCAGTAACTATATATAGCCTCTGTATGAATAAAACTATTCTTTGTGAACAGTATATTTGGTAAGTTTCCCCTTTATTTTCCTTTATANGCACATTTTGTATGACTTTTGAGACAAAGAGAGGGTATCCTGTAGCTTAAAAAGTTGACGTGATAGAAAAAAACTGCTGTTATTTTTGGGTTCTGAGGCCAAAAGTTAGTCAAAAACAAGTCACAGATCTAAGACAACAAAATTGCTGTTCCCCAGTGTAATTATTAGCTGCAAGCTTCAGTATGCTCTCAGTGCTGAGAAAGTTACTTCTATTGCTATGAAGTTGCTGGGACTTCCTCTNCAATGTTCAAGCTCTCTGTTCATATTCTGCAGCTAACGTTTCTTTGCACGTATCATTAAATCTTACTCTCACATCTTACCATTAGACACTTGCTGTGAAGTGCAGATTTCCACTTCCATGTCACAGTTGTCAGTGGTAATTTCAAAGCTACTGACATATATACTTTCCTTTTTGTGTTCTTACATAAGGTCAGTCACATCTTTAATCTACCCATTCCTCAACTTGTACTTGCCAAACGCTACCTTTTCTATTGTTTTCNCAATACGTGTCACTTTTGAAATGTAATTTGACTTGGCTCTTTCTCATGTTGTGTTGATAAGTTTTTTGTTGTTGTTAATTTTACTATTGTTTGAAAAGTAGTCTTACTGGCCACTAAGCTGTAACTATATTTTGTGATTATTTATCTCTTGGACATCAGTGTGCAATTTCTGTTGACATGCTTTCAAGCAAGTTACTGCACCACACACATTTTGGAAAAGATAAGGTTTGGTATGCTCATTCTTTCAGGGTTACTTAGATTGGCTTGGGAAACAGGTTTTCTCTTGAGAATTGAATATGGCATCACACTGAGCTTAAACCTAANAACGTTCAAAATTCTCCCTCCTTCCCAAATATAATTAACACTCACTTTTGCTCCAGGCGCATATTTTTCTTTATTTGAGCATTAATGTACTTTTTTTCAGTTCCCTCATCAAATGAATTGAAGCAGCTCATGATGGTCCATGGGGGACACTACCATTATTACATGCATCCATCTCGTACCACACACATCATCGCCACAAATCTTCCAGACAGCAAAGTTAGGCAGCTAGGATCTCAGAAAGTAGTTCGTCCTCAGTGGATTGTTGACAGTGTCAAGGAAGGTCGTTTGTTGGATTACAAAGAGTATATTCTTTACTCAAGCCATCCGAGTGGGCAGACTTTTCTTCCATTTGTTAAAACAAGTACAGACAGTTTAACATCTACAGCAGTTGAAAAAGATATGAATTTAAACACTGGCAATGAAGAATTAAAACAGTTTACAACTGCTTCTTCAGTCGCTAATCTTATAGACTCGCCACATATACCACAAGAAACCCACAGTGGTGTCACTCAGGAATCACCTCCTCGTGCTACAGTTCAGAACACGAAGGGTTCTCCTGGTCACGGACTAAACCTGCGTGCTGGGGAACCCAACTTTCTTTCCGAATTTTACAGTCACTCACGTCTACATTATATTTCCACAATGGGTGCTACTTTCAAAAGTTATGTAAAAGAACTGAGAACCAAAAGTGATAAAACATTTCCGAGCAAGGAAAGACTTCGAATGTGGAAACAAAAACAGTGTAAAGGTGATCCTGAAGCAATGGAAAACTATGTTACTGATGATATAACAAGTGAAGAGGGCAGTATTACTTTGAATCAAAATACTGATTCTTCTGTAATAATGCACATTGATATGGACTGTTTCTTTGTGTCTGTTGGATTAAGGAAACACCCACAACTTCNTGGACTACCTGTCGCAGTAACTCATTCCAAAGGGTCCAAGGCTCCACCACGGTCAGATGGTTCGAGTAGAGAACAGGAACTGAATCTATACAAAAAACGCTTAGAAGAAAAGGTTAAGAAATCTCAACATCATAACACAGATGAAGAATTTGACTTGTTTCCGAGACTTCACGGC
This sequence comes from Machilis hrabei, assembly GCA_003456935.1. NCBI lineage: Eukaryota > Metazoa > Arthropoda > Insecta > Archaeognatha > Machilidae > Machilis > Machilis hrabei. Next base: position 12,708 of record KZ868965.1, on the reverse strand, counting down.
GTGGACGAATTTAGCTCGATGGCCGAGATTGCTTCGTGTAGTTATGAAGCTCGAGAGATGGGATTAAAGAATGGTATGTTTGTCGGGGCTGCTTTGAAACTGTGTCCAGATTTGCGTACTATACCATATGATTTTGAAGGCTATAAGGAAGTTGCATATGTACTTTATGATACTGTGGCCAGGTAAGAAATGATTAAACAGAAGTATGTGGTGTCTTAGTGCATACCTATTTTTATGTATTTATTTTGCTCTGTGCAGTTACACTTTAGATATAGAAGCAGTGAGCTGTGATGAGTTGTATGCAGATATCACAGCTGTTCTTAAAGAAACAGGAGCTTCACCTGAGGAATTGGCAAATTTCATACGCAATGAGATCAAGGCAAGTGTTCGCTTTTTTGTCACTTTAACATTGAGCATTGTTGAGCTATGTTGATGTTTACCCATAGCATTAGCAACATATCTTGTATAGTGAAGTATATGAGTGTATATACCCTACATGGAGTAGAAATTAAAACTTCTCTACTAAACTTGATAACAAATGACTTTCACCAGTACAATCATCACTGTAACACAGTTATATAGTCAAGTTTTAAACTTCACAAAATATGCCTAAATTAGATGTGCTACTGTTCAAATATTGTATCATGTATCTAACAAGTAACTTTAAGTATGTCCATACAGTCTTCTATCTGTTATGTGCCTAAGGGTGACTGAAAAGAATAACTTATGGTCATGAACTGTGTTTGTCATGTTACTTTAATAATAACTGAACTGCAATTGTTTGTTAAACAAAAATATTTTATAAAACATAGGTTCAGAGACTTAAGGNTTTCTTTGTCATATATGTTAAATAATTGGGTTATACTCACCATTGTCTTGGGAATACCTCAAACCTTTGGCTTCCTCAGAGACAAACAGCTAAAAGCTAAAGGAAGAAATGNTGATAATTGCTGTTAGAAAATTGTCTGTTATCCCATATATAACAGCCAACTTTCTAATAACGAGGAGAATATACGAGGTCTGTCCAAAAGGAAACCGAACTTTCGAAATAGCTCGCCAATGAATCGATGCTCGCTTGTCTGGTTACTAGCGCCGCGTAGAGGGATTCTTCGGAAGTAATATGCTATGAATTACGTCATTCTAAGTTGTTTAGTTTTCAGTCGGCAAGCGTTTAAGTGAAGTAGTGTTTTATTGTTGTGGCGATTTTGTTGTGAAAGAAAATTAAGATTCTCGAAGTGCAACGCGTGAGCATCAAATTTTGTTTTAAATTGGACAAGACGTTTACAGAAACTCTGAAAATTTTGCAAGAAGGTTATGGGGAAGAATGTATGAGCCGTACAGAATGTTATGAGTAGTATCAGNGGTTCAAAGCAGGCAGAACATCCATTGAAGATGATGCAAAACCTGGGCGGCCATAACGTCGAGTAATGACGTTCATGTTGAGGAAATTCGTGTTGTGGTATGGGAAAATCGTCGGTTGACCGTCCGTGAAATAGCAGAAGAAGTAGGAACTAGCAAAAGTTTGTGTCATGCAATTTTGACTGAAAAACTGAACATGCATCGGGTGGCAGCAAAATTCGTTCCACGGTTGCTCACAGATGAACAAAAAGAAGCATGTGCTGAAGTCTGTCAAGATCTTCTGAATCGATCAAATGAGGACAATAGTTTCATGAGGAACGTCATAACAGGTGATGAGACCTGGGTAAACGTCTTGCCCAATTTAAAACAAAATTTGATGCACACGCGTTGCTCTTCGGGAATCTTCATTTTCTTTCACAACAAAATCGCCACAACAATGAGACACTACTTCACTTAAACGCTTGCCGACTGAAAACTAAACAACATAAAATGATGTAATTCACGACATATTACTTCCGAAGAATCCCTCTACGTGGCGCTAGTAAGCAGACACGTTACCATCGACTCATAGGCGGGCTATTTCGAAAGTTCGGTTTCCTTTTGGACAGACCTCGTATATAAAGATAAGAGCAATCATCAATGTTTCTTCACTTAATTTGAGGAAAACAAATGTGTGTGATGCAAAATAGTGGAAGTATTCCAGAAACAACAGTGAGTAATAACCCAATTAGTTCAATTTATATTTCATAAAACATTTGTGATTTTCAAAATAAAGTTTAAAAGTACATTAGAGTATACTTGTAATAATACTTAGGACTATATTGAGTATGTTAATGTGTAACCCTTAAAATTTTAGAAACGGACAGGNTGTCCAGCATCAGCTGGTTTGTCACAGAGTCGCCTCCTCGCACGGCTTGCAACTCGTAAAGCAAAACCAGATGGAATGTTTTATCTTCAGTCAAGTGCAGTAGAAGAATATATGAAAAAGCTTAGTGTTCAGGATTTACCTGGTAATTGATATTCATATTATCTTCTTCGAAACTCTTGCTAAAATTTTTGTAGTCGGTTTTAATTTTTTTTTTTTAAATTGAATTCAGGAATTGGACGAACACTTGGTTATCGACTTTCTTCTCTCAGTATATCAAGTTGTGAAGATTTNCAGAAGCTTTCTCTGTCTAGACTGCAACAGGAATTTGGGCAGCGAACAGGATTGTCATTATATAAACACTGTCGTGGAGAAGATGACAAAATACAGCTCTCAGTAGATCACCAACGACGCTCTGTTTCTGCAGAAGTTAACTACGGAATACGTTTCACTGGTCAGCCAGAGGCAGAACAATTTCTAACTCAGCTCAGCGGTGAAGTAGAGTCTAGGCTTAAAGAAGCAGGAGTTAAGGGAAGAAGTGTAACTTTAAAATTAAAAGTAAGTTAATTGCTTCAGTGAGAAGATTTATTCTGGACAGTTATGAACGTTTTTTAAAATAAAGTTTAATTTGAGTATGCAAAATGTATAATGTATTGCCAAAGGTGGCAAGGAACAAACATTGATGTTATGCAGATTTGCCAGATATCCTAATTTTTTCTATACTAATTGATTGGACATTATCCAGTGTCTGGTTAGCCATGCTTGCTATGTTTCGGGAGATATATATCTCTACTCTCATCATCAGGCATCGTACAATTGCTGTTGAAAATTTCCCTCCAGCTCTGGGATTCGAACCCAGTGGACTGTGGATCCTGAGATCGTGGGTTCAAATCCCAGAGCTGAAGTGAAATTCACAGCAGAGATTTCAAGACGCCTGATGACGAGAGCAAATACAACTCTTGAAAAGTACCAGACAATGGATAATGTCCAACGAAGTAGTTTGAAATTAATCAAATATTCTTAAAAACATCCAGATTAGAACAAAATATCCTCTCCTTATTCAGACCATCATTTTGGTGACAAGCCTTATTTTTTAAAGGTGACTTTTTGAACCGCTTACTGCAGTGGGGCACCAATAGAGTGTCATAAATTCACCCTGACTAAAAGTAACACCAGTTTCCACAAAAGCACCAACGGAGTAATCCAGCTAATAGATTGGTCACTCAGAGCGTGAAGTGAGGTACTGTACAAACATAACAGCCCAAACCAAAAGAGCTGGGCACTATTCTCTGCAGCACGACTATTAGGGCCTCCAAATTCCTTCTACTCTAGCGAAAGATACGGAGCACCCGAGGTTGCAAAAACAACGAGAATAAATCCATATGAAAGCTGCTCACGCAGTGACCGGCCTAACTTGACTCATAATGCGATATCATCCAAAGGATATGCCCACACTTGTTCGAAATGAATGAAATATAACATAAGTGAGTAGGTACTGAACACAGTCACCAGTCCAANTTGCACTTCAACAACCAATTCTGTTGCGACGGGGGGGTGTCGCTAATTCGTCTATCCTTCTTAAGAATCGTAGTCACAATAAAAGCAGTCTTAAGCACCAGAAGGNGAATGTCCCAAATAGAATAACAGTCAGTTCTCTGAGTGCGATTATAACAAGTACGGGCCAAAGCCGCCAAAGCTTCGTGGAAACGCACCAGATGACGCAAACGCAAGCAAAGCGTACTCTCGAGTCAGGGTAACTAACAGAACTGCACTGCTACCACACTAGGTAAAGCATGTGCCTGCCGAATGAGGTAAGAGTTCACCCTCCTTGACCACAATGACTGGTAGCAATACAGGACGAAGCTGGATAGACAGCCACCAAATTAAAGGAGTTCTNGACTATAGCTTGGCCGAAGGCCCTACAATAGAGGCAAATACGAGTCCTTTCGATGGGCCACTTTACAGGTCCCAGATGGAACAGTAGACTCCCAACATTAGTGCCGACACATAGATCACAAAAGAATAAAACGATGACCGCAGATATGCAACTCGCATAACGAGACAGGGCGTCAATACGCCAGCCTAAACATAACTCACCAAAGAACAGTCGGTAACAATAAACGTGTCTCCAAAAAGCGCACGAGGCAACATTCTCCAGAATGGCAGAAGCGCTAACTAACTTTTTCAACAACCGAACACACTCAGGTAACCTCGGTCACCTGGTGACAAAAAATGGTAACACGAGTGGGTGGAACCAAACGCATAACACTGCAGCCAGACGTCATGTGACAACATAATCATGTTAAGATGGTCACTAACAATTCATCAAATATTTAGTTTGTGACCCTGTCACTACTCCTATTGCCTTGAAAATCTTAGTGTGCATGTATTGAGATTTGTACTCAATAACATTCATCCAAATTCCCAATTGGACTCGTCACTCTTTCTAGGTAGATTTCGAGACAGCAGTGTTATTAGCACAACTATAACTATATTGGCTTTCCAGGTATTATTGTTGTAAATGAAAACAGTAGTCGTAGTCCATGTGCTGTAGTGTTACGAATTTTATTCAATTTCACATGTAGATCTGTCTCGCCAATTTCACAGACCATTTGCAAAAAAAAAAAAAGAAGTTGTGGATATAAAGTGAGTCGTATAAATGTTAGTAATGTTAATAAATAAAATTCCATGTTAGATTACTTAAATCCCTTAATATACACTTGTAATAAGTTACAAACAAACAATGTTACTGTTTGAGTGACTATAGCTGAATGAAAAAAGGTGTGGTATTAACATAACATAAACAGTTTAAATAACCTGGAACACCAAAGAAAATTTATAAAAACTAGACACTTCAGACTTAGTAAAATTAACATGAAGATTGTATAGCACATCAGTCTGTAGAGTCAAAATTATTCGTACGGTCCTTAAAGAATCATACACTGGATCCTTTTCAAAATCATATATATAACACTCGCAAAGAATAAAGAACGTAAAAAAGGGATAAACTCGCAGAACTTAATAAAGTAAGCTTGTACTGTACAGTTTATTTTATTAAGGCTCTCAAGTTTTAACCATCAACATAAACATATTAACTGGATCCCTTGCTCCAATACGCTTCCTAGCAGAAAAGCGAAGCCTTGCACAGCCACGTCCGTGACGTCATGTAGGGGCATAATGAAGACGAAGATGCAAGATGGTCGGGAGTTGTGTTGCATTCTGTTGTTCCAGTAGTAAGAGAAAAAAGGTGAAACTGACAAAATCAGCTTTCTCATCAGCCATTTGTAGGTGTATACTGGGCAGAAAAAAACACTAGACCGTGATAGCTCTTTACCGTCAGTGACAAATAATTTGATTTAAGGATAATTGATGTTTTGAGTGTGTGTGAATTTCTTTAATCGTCGTACAATTATAGTTAGCACTTGGTGTTGTGATTAAAATGTGTAGAGTTTTCTCTCTGGCTATTCCTGGATTCTACANCTTTCACTTGCCTGCAGAAACAATACATAATTGTGGTGGTCAGTAAGTTAATATGTATACTTCCTTTTAACATGATACTTACTGAGTGGAAGTAGTATTTTATCCTTGTATGAGTCGAACATGAGGAATGTTTATGACCGATCCTAGATATGATTTACTAAGATATTGAAATAGTGTTTCAATACATTAATTCCGGTATCCTAGACACAGACATTCAACTTTGACTAGGTTCGCCCTTTATATCGTCATAGAATGTTATCCTAAAAAATGTCATTTGCCCTCTTAAATATACACAGATTTTATTGTACTATTATTCCAACCCATGACTACTTCTAGAAGAAGAAAAGATTAGTAATTTTCTACTTAGTGACCTAGGTCGTGATTTGTCCATGATATTTCGAAGTTTATTGCATTTTGTTAACACTATATATCAAGATCAAAATGAAGTTAAGAAAGGTCATGAAAATTTCTAACAGAATCGTGCCAAACAATTTATATCAAATATTTTAGTAAGTGATTACAACTTATCATTGGAACATACAATAATTTTCTCTCTCTCTCAATGTGGTACACTCATATTAGATTNTTATAGAATATTCACACTTTCTTATTTATCTTAATATTACAGTTAATCCTGCAGTACCTTGACTTACAATGCTAATAACTCAACGTTCTAAAATAAGACTCATTTCTACAACACAGAATTGCTTACCTGTTCATGATGACTAGTTCTGATCATGTCCGAAATAATATCAGCACTTCAAAATGAGAATGAGCACTTCAACCTGAGAAAATAAGAGAGCCCAGAGAGAAACCCTGTGTGGAGGTTGGCTCACTCTTATATATCAATATTTCTAGTTGTTTTCTTCTTGACAAGACAACCTTGCTACTTTCTGTTTTTGGAGTTGAGCAATTCTTGGAACACTGTAGATAACACAACAACTTTCAGGCACTTCCTATTTTTGGTTGGAAATGCACTATCGTTAGTTGAAAGTGGTACACCACTAAAGAGTGTACATATAAGGTGTGTACCACTTTCAACAAACGGTAGTGAACTTGTCTGTTGTTGTAAACATCAAAATAAGTATTTTCCAGTTTGAATTTACGTGAATTAGTTATTAATAATTATTTTATTTGGAGTTGAGCAATTCTTGGAACACTGTAGATAACACAACAACTTTCAGGCACTTCCTATTTTCGGTTGGAAATGCACTATCGTTAGTTGAAAGTGGTACACCACTAAAGAGTGTACATATAAGGTGTGTACCACTTTCAACAAACGGTAGTGTACTTGTCTGTTGTTGTAAACATCAAAATAAGTATTTTCCAGTTTGAATTTACGTGAATTAGTTATTAATAATTATTTTATTTTGACTTGATTTTACAGGTGAATGTGAATATGCTATGAATAAATGTATAAAGTCCTTCAATAATTAAAGAAATTGAATCATTATTTTTGTATTAAGCCATTGGATAAACTCCTTTGNAGTAAATGGCATATTAGTTAATGTTACTTAATACGTTTCTTTTCTTAAGTGAAAAGTATTTACCTCTAAATCTGTCCCATACTAATAATGTCTTCTATGCACTCCAGAAGAGGGACCGGCATAATAAGATCCTTTTCTAATATATTACAGGTCTTCAAGGTAGCATTAACAGAGGTTTATCAACTTTTATTGTGCTTTCCCCACCACAACTTCTTCCCCAAATCTCAAAATTTAGAGGCCTACATCCTGGACAGATTTGTTTATCTGTCTAAATAAAAATTGTTCAGTATACATATTAATAAATTATTAAATGTGTACCTTGAGAGTAAAGAACTTTTGGAACTGAAATATTNATTATTGCTCNCATAGAAAACAAAACTCTCTAAGATGTCCAATGTATAAATTTGTTGCAAACAATTAGTAATTACTATTTTGATAGTAGGAAATGTGAATACATTCTGTGAACTGCAACTTTATTTTAAAGGGTAAACCAAAATACTATAATGGATTTTCAATAGAAAAGAGAGTTCCTATCTGGAAATAAATAATACAGCATTTTTTACACGATTCTGGAGTAGGCCGATAAAAAGAAAATAACCTCAACAATTACCAAATGTCTAGGAACGACCAAGCACGCGTATAGAGAGATTTTGTCCCTACCGTGATGTCAGCCTTGGCTTCACTTTTACAGCATGGAGCTATTCATCCAGTTTGATATAGAAATCGATGGTTTTAACAGTCACAGTGCTGCAGCCGACATTACTCAGCTGCTAGAAAAAAAAACAGGCCGACCTCACAGCCCCAACTTGGTTTTGTTGGTTATCACGACAAAATCATACTCCAATCAACAAGAAGTGTTCCCTGTTTTATGGCCTGGCATGGTATTGTCTAACTTGATCATTTAGCGACCATCTTTTGTTTTCCTTTTTGACTTTCTGACTAGTAATGATGGTATAACGCAGATGTAGAATTTGATAACACAAGTATTTTTATACAATGGTACTTCTAAACATTTTGGTTAGTAGAAGAGTTTAGGCAATTACATATTATCAGAACATTGTAAAATATGTTATGAATATACTGTAATTATAGCTAAAATATATAGAGGAATATAATTTTACAGCACATATATAATATATTTACTCTCTCATTCTATAAGTTTGCTCTTGTCTTAGGTTAGAGCAAAGGAGGCTCCAGTTGAAACTGCCAAATTTATGGGTCATGGTGTGTGCGATAACATAGCAAGAAGCAGTACTCTTCCAATGGCAACAAGTGAGGCAGCAATAATAGCAAGGTGAGACTTTTTTTCGAGTACCATTCTCGTGTAGCTGAATAAGTTGCTGTAAATTAAGATATCGTTTATCTGAGTTTGAACTAGCTTTCGAAAATATATTCAGAATCCTCTCGTACAGGCTCTGTGAAAACGAATGTCTTAATCAGAAGTATTTACTGCTCCNGCCTTTAATATTAGGACAAAACAAATTGTGATAAGTAGGAAGTGGTAGATCAACAGTTGTAATATTTGTACACAAATTATTTCTGTATTTGAAAAATTCCTAAACAGAGAAATTTCAAAATAAATGGAAATTATGGTTTACAAACACTCTTAGTTGTATAATTCTCTAGAAAAAATATATACATAAACAAACGATGTCTATTAAGATCATAATTTAGTAAGAATGATATTTAACATTGTCCTTAAAGTGAGTGTGAAGTATAATTTCTATTATTTAGATATTCTTCCTGTTTTTGTAAGGATTGACACATGCTGATTCTTAACACTTAACATTGCTTTTATCTCAAACTGCTATAACATTTTTTTTCTTTCTCTCTCTACCCTGAAAGGGAGACTTTAAGACTTTTCAGACTGCTCCATACTGAAGCATCCGACCTTCGAGGAGTTGGTATCCAAGTGTCTCGCCTGGAAAGTACAGAGAGTGCTGGACAAGAACATGGAAAGCGTCAAGTAGGATTGGAGCTTTTCTTGAAGAAAAATGAATCCTGCTCAAAACATTCAGATACAGCCGACAAATCCTTGCAAGAAAAAGATGTTCCATTAAATTATTACAGTCGACTTCCTTCCCATTCCCAGCTTGACCAAGAGGTAATTGATAATTCATTGAGATTTTCTACGTATGCGATTATTATAGTTTTAAAAAAAATTAAAACCAAACTTCTGGTGCTGTACTATCCTAGGTTTGTGCGTGTGTGAAAACAAATTATTTTTTTGCATTAGATTCAAGATAAAAAATGCCAACAAAAAACTGCTCCAGTATATTTTGTAGTCACTTATCAGGCAGTAGAAAAGTATTAAAAATAAGAATGAAAAGACAATATTTCTTTACCTGAATCCGTTGTTTGTTGTTGTTGCTCTATATTTCGGTTGGAAACTTTCCTCCAACCTTCATCAGGAGTTCCACCAGTTCCTTTGGACTTGCATAACGTTTGGATTACATGTCGGTAGAAAAGCAGAATTATTCATTGTCATCATAAAAAGGCTTATTGACGATGACAATGAATAATTCTGCTTTTCTACCGACATGTAATCTAAACGTTATGCAAGTCCAAAGGAACTGGTGGAACTCCTGATGAAGGTTGGAGGAATATATAGAGCAACAACAACAACCAACGGATTCAGGTAAAGAAATATTGTCTTTTCATTCTTATTTTTAATAATATGGCGTGGTCNAATTTCCATAATAATTTATAGTAGAAAAGTAACTAACCTAATATTTAAGTTTTGGCTATTATTAAATTATTTTTCGATTTACTCTTCTTTTTTTTATTGGCTGACCAGTAGGGTGGAACGAAAAAAACAATTGTTGATTTTTAATTTGTAATAGTGCGGAAAAGTTGCCTTTTGGTGTAGATAAGATAAAACAAAAATATTGGAGCACGTCTTAAGGTGCCGCAAGGGCGATAAAGTTACATAAAATTGAAATTTTCGCTACATTTTTAAGTTTTTTTAAGAAGTTGTCATATATTTGTTTTATTTCAAATACTGTCAAAAAATCAGTTTTTATACAGGATGTTTCTAAAGGTAGTACACAAACTTTAAGAGGTGATTGGAGAGGTCACTCTGATTCAAAATAATATAGGAACATGGGGTCTGCGGTGTACCGTTTCCGAGATTTAAGCCGTTTAGTGTAGCCAGTGAGGCGCGAGCACAGGACAGATTAAACGTTCCGTGGAAGAGAGCTCTCGCCTCATTGGTTACACTAAAGTTTTTAAACTTGGAAACGGTACACCGCAGACCCCATGTTTCTATATTATTTTGAATCAGAGTGACCTCTCCGATCACCTCTTAAAGTTTGTGTACGAGGTGCGTTCAAGTTCTAGGGTCTTCTAATTATTTTCTGAAAAACTACTTACTCCAGAAAGTTGAAACTTCTCTCACTTCCCAACATAATCGCCTTGTAGACGTACACATTTTTCACAACGTCGACGCCATTGTTTTACGGCCGCCGAGAACGCTTCTTTAGGGGTCTGTTTTGCCCACTGGAAAATCGCTGATGCAAGAGCATGGAAAATGAGCGGCCACGGAGAGTGTCCTTCATTGTTCGAAAAAGCCAAAAATCGCTAGGAGCGAGGTCAGGTGAGTAGGGAGCGTGAGCCACCACTTCAAAGTTGTGACGAAGAAACTCCTGAGTCAGGACCACCCAGTGAGCAGGAGCGTTGTCTTGATGAAAAAGCACATGTGCAGCCTTTTCCGGTCTTTTTTTTCCAGTGCTGGAAGGAGCTTCGTCTTTAAAACATGTTCGTAGGAAGCAGCCGTCACCATAGTGCCCTTTGGGACAAATGTATGAAGATTACGCCTAATCGGCGGTCCTCCATAACAACTTGCTCCACTCGCGCAATCATGTTGTCGGTCCGGCTGGTTCGTGGTTGAGCCTCCTCAGGTTCGATGTCACACGACGTTCGGCCTTCTTTGAACTGTCGCACCCAAGAACGCACGTTTTTCACATTCATAACACCACCACCGCATGTTTCACTCAGTTGACGATGGGTGATACGCCGCCACGCAAGTGGATAAAACGGATGATTACACGCTGTTCTTGTACACTGAACCTCGCCATTTTAAGTATCGAAAACGCTTCTCACTCTAGC